>JAJPUD010000397.1:444313-482407 GCA_023553655.1 Myrmecobius fasciatus | reverse complement strand
TTTTTTTTTGTTTGTTTTTTTTTTTTGCTTAGGCAATTGGGGTTAAGTGACTTGCCCAGGGTCACACAGCTAGGAAGTATCTGAGACCAGATTTGAACTCAGGTCCTCCTGACTTCAGGGCTGGTGCTCTAACCACTTCGCCACCTAGCTGCCAAGTTAAAAAGTTTTTGTACAAACAAAATGAATGCAGACAAGATTAGAAGGGTAGCAGTAAACTGGGAAAATATTTTTACATCCAAAGGTTCTGATAAAGGCCTCATTTCTAAAATATATCGAGAATTGACTCAAATATATAAGAATTCAAGCCATTCTCCAATGGATAAATGGTCAAAAGATATGAACAGACAATTTTCAGATGAAGAAATTGAAACTATTTGCGGTCACATGAAAAGGTGCTCCAAGTCACTATTGATCAGAGAAATGGAAATTAAGACAATTCTGAGATACCACTACACACCTGTCAGATTGGCTAAAGTGACAGGAAATGATAATGATAACTGTTGGAGGGGATGTGGGAAAACTGGGACACTAATACATTGTTGGTGGAACTGTGAATGGATCCAACCATTCTGGAGAGCAATTTGGAGCTATGCTCAAAAAGTTATCAAACAGTGCATACCCTTTGACCCAGCAGTGTTTCTACTGGGCCTATATCCCAAAGAGATTTTAAAAGAGGGAAAGGGACCCACATGTGCAAAAAATGTTTGTGGCAGCCCTTTTTGTAGTGGCAAGAAACTGGAAATTGAAAAGATGCCCATCAATTGGAGAATGGCTGAATAAATTATGGTATATGAATGTTATGGAATATTATTGTTCTGTAAGAAATGACCAACAGGAGGTTTTCAGAGAGGATTGGAGAGACTTGCATGAACTGATGCTGAGTGAAATCAGCAGAACCAGGAGAACATTATACACAGCAACAAGACTATACGATGATCAATTTTGATGGACATGGTTCTCTTCAACAAAGATGTGATTCAAACCAGTTGTTCTGCGATGAAGATAGTCATATACATCCAGAGAGAGGCCTGTGGGAACTGAGTGTGAACCACAACACAGCATTTTAACGCTTTCTGTGAATATTTCCATGTATTTTGTTTTCCTTTTTAGGTTGTTTTTTCTTCTTCTCTTTCTAGATCTGATGTTTCTTGTGCAGTAAGATAACTGTATAGATATGTATACATGTATTGTATTTGTATTATAATTTATCCTATTTAGCATGTATTAGATTACCTGTCATCTAGGGGTGGGGGGTGGGGGGAAGGAGGGGAAAAAAAAGTTTTTGCAAAGGTCAGTGTTGAAAGGTCACTCATATGTTTTGTAAATAAAAAGCTTTATATAAAAAAAAATAAAAAAAAATATAAACTGGAGGAAACAACTCACATACCAGAATTGTAATACAGAATCACTGATACAAATGACTGTAAATTGCCATGTAAAAATTATCTCAAAAAAATATCAATGTAGAAACAGGTACCTGTTAGGAGACTAGCAATTATTCCTACCAATAGAGTGACCAAAGTTCCAATGGTGCTGAAGTACAGATACGATAAGGAATACCAATTATCCATTAGAGGAGTTCTATAAAGAAGAAGGAAAGACTTCATTATAGTCTCATATCAAAAACAATGAACAGTCAATATGTTCCATAGAATGTTAAGAAAACTAGGGGAAGAATGTTACATTAGCTCCCTCTTATGGGAAGACACAGAGGAGAGTCAAATAAGATGAACAGGCAAATAAAATTGGGATTGGGATCTTTTTTTTTGGGGGGGGTTAATTTGGTTTGGGTTTTTGGGGAGTATGTGGTGTTTTTTTAAAGGAGGTTCACATATTGGTGAGTTCAAAGATCCATGGAGGTATATGGGATGACCAACCCAAAATATACATACATCAGTGATTCCCAAGGCAAAATGGGGACAGTTTTTGGATTCTTCTATCTCCTACCTGTCTCTTACTTAGTAGGGGGAAAAAACACCATGATATTGTAAAACTTATTTCAATTACCTTTCAACATTGTGAATTTGAAGGGCACTTGTAGAAAATGGCATTTCTGTGGTGGTCATTGTCCAGTTTCCCTGGTGGTCTGTACTGGTTATGTTACAACCATCAGTAACAAGACTCAAGGGTAAAGTCCTTTCTGGAAGCGGGGGATAAAGCTGAGCTCCAATTCCAACCCAAAGGGAAATGGCAAATCCAGCAATGAGTCCTACAAATGCCCCCTGTAAAACAGAAGTGCTTTTGAGAAGAAAACAATAAGGTTTTTTTGGAAGAAAAAAAGGAAACGGTGGAATGTTAAAGAAAACTTTTCACATGTCAGAGTTCCCGGCACATATAAAGGAATAAACAAACATCTATTAAAAAATGCTATTCATGCCCAGAGAAAGAACTGATTGTGTCTGAATACATATTAAGGCATAATTTTTTAAAACTTTTTTGGGGGGGGAATCAATGTTTTCTTTCACAATATGACTTATGGAAATATTTTGCATAACTTCATATGTGCCTTTTCAATGGGGGGAGGGAGAAAGGGAGAGAATCTAGAGTTCAAAGTTTTTAAAACAAATGAAAAATATTGTTTTACATGTAACTGGGAAAAATAAAATATTAAAAAAAAACAAACAAACATTAAACCCCTACTATGTGTCGAGCATTCTGGACCCCTACTATGTGTCAAGCATTCTGGCACACATAACACATAGTTAGCAAATCTTTATTTATTATTTAGTAGTGGAAAAGGGGAAAAAGCTCAGGAGTAGGATTCAGAGTTGCCTAAATCCTAATTGTTACTATCTGCCTAATTTGGGGGTAAAACTTTTTTGGGTTTAAAAAAAGTTTTAAAATATTTTTCAATTAGAAATCTGATTTTTCTCCCTCCCATTTCTCCCACTCCCAAACTAAAAACAAAACAAAATCTTTGTAATGAATATACATAATGAAGAAAACAAATTCTTGAGTCTAACAAATGGATATCTTATTCTGCATCCTGAGTTTGGGAAAATCACTTAAGCTAGATCAGCCTCAGTTTGCTCATTTGGGTTCAATCTTCTCTAAGGCTCTTTTCCTATCCAGATTTATGATCCTGTGATCTTTCTTGCTCATTTCTATACTTGATCAGTCTCTAAATCTTGTCCATTTCTCTTTTGGACAGTTTCCCATCTTCACTTCTTTTCCTTCCTCATTACCATTTACCTAGTTACCTCATAGGAGCTGTTAAGTGAGCCCATAGTGCATAGAATACCAGGTCTGGAAGCTGCATCCTACTGGATTCAAATTTGACCTCAGACACTTACTAGCTATGTGACTCAGTTTCCTCATCTTCAAAATGAGTTGGAGAAGGGAATGGCAAACCACTCCACTATTTTTGCCAAGAAAACCCCAAATGTGGTCACAAACAATTGGACATGACTAAAAAATCACTGAACCATAACTCTAGCAGGCACCAGAGAACAGATATTGCTTCATCTTAAGGAGGCAGCTTGGTACAGAGTAAAGGCTTTGGAATAAGAGGATCTGGGTTTAAATCCTGCCTCTGATATTTGCCAGGAGTACATAAAATAGAGAAAGAGAAGATCAATGAATTGGGCTTACAATTAAAAAAGTTAGAAAAAGAGCAAATTAAAAACCCTCAATTAAACAACAAATTGGAAATTCTAAAAATAAAAGGGGAAATTAATAAAGTTGAAAATAAGAAAACTATTGAATTAATAAACTTTGGGCAAGTCACTTAAATGCTCAAGGGGATTGGACTAAATGGTCTCCGAGATCCCTTCTAGCTCCAGATTTATATGACTTTATATGTCCACATACCATCCCACCACCCCCGAGGCTGTCTTATCATCTGTCCACCTTCCCAGTGCCTCATCCACTGACTTCCTTGCCCACTGTGTTCTGGGAACAGAATTCATAGCATTGTCACTTATGGAAAGACCAAGTCAATGGACTGCTTCTTTTATCTCTGGCCACACCAAAACTCCTCTCCGGAGACCCTCTAACTGTCTTCCTTATTATAGTGTAATCTCCTTAAGGGTGGGAACTCCCTTTATAGTTCTATCCTCAGTGCTTAGCATCAGAGTTGACACATAATAAATGCTTACTGAATTCTTTTTCATTCATTCATTCACTCTGGGGAAGGAGATTGTCTTCATAATCATAGTTCATACTTACAAAGGAGTTGGCAACAGGGACCAAGATCCCCAGAGAAAACAAGCCCAAAAGTGGTCCTCCAATCATTCCAAAGATACTGAGTGCTGCCTATGGAGAGAATAAAATGTCACAAATTAGCCAAGAAAAAAAGTGAGCTTTTCCATTTGAACAGGAAATAATGGAATATGGGTCCATAGCCAGTCAATAACACATATTGGTTTTCCCAAAGTAGAAAAAAGGTTTGCTGGAGTGTGGGAAGGAATCAGAAAGAAAGTCAAATCTCCCTTAAGGGAGTCACTAGAAGGACACCAAAGTGGAAGAGGACAAGAAGTTGGAACATATATTACAGTAGAGGAAAACTGATATTGGATACAGAACTATAGAAAGTTAGGTAGAAAGAAATCAGCTCCCTGACATCACTCACTACCAGATTTAGGTTGAAAATGACTCACACACACACACACACACACACACACACACACACACGGGAGGGGGGGAAGGGAAGGAGAGAAGAGAGAGAGAAGTGAAAGAGAGAAAGAGAGAGAGGGAAAGAAAGAGGGACAGTGAGAAAGAGACAGAGACAGAGAGGGAGAGGAAGGGAGGGAAGGAGAGGGAAGGGGAGAGGAAGAGAAAAAGCAAGAGGGAGAGGGAGATGAGGAAACAAGGAGAGAAAGGGGGAGAGAGGAAAGAAATAGATAAATGTGATGGTTGCAAGGAATATGCTGAGAAAAACAGATATTACATATATATGCAATGGATATATGTTTATAACCACATACACATATACATATGTGTATACATACATAAAGACACACTTGCCTATATAGACATATGTGTTTGTATGTGTTCACATACAGACAGGCATGCTACCTAATAGACACTTTCTGTTTATCTCAGAGTTGTATACGGTAATGACTAACAGAAATTGTATCTCATAAAGGCATTCCAAGATCCGATTTCTCTTCATCACCCACACTTCAGTGAATGATAAAACGTAGATTTGCCAGCTATGAAAATGCCTTCCAGTGCACAGAGTGAGCAAAAGCTAGAAAATCTGAAGTATCATTTAAGTGAAAAGTAAACTCATTGTTGACTTCTCACAACTTACTGTTTTCCAGAGTTGCCAAAATTTCACTCTCACCTGTAACAAGGCTCCCATGAGTGACGCCAGAGCTGCCATTCCAATGCACAGGGCTCCATACAGTACACCTAAAAGAGTAGATGGAAAGCTAAATTCAGATTAATGTTGATAGTTAACATTCTCAATGGAATATATTCATCATGATTTTTATACAAGAAGATAATAGACTGGACTGAAGAATAGCCACATTGATCAAAACAGGTAAAAGGTAAAAATGGGATGTATTTTTCTGCCAGAAAAACAATATGCAAAGTTGATAAGTAATACTCTAGTGTTGTGTTTAGGATTAGTTGAAACACTAGATTATATCAAGAAAAGAATCCCTGGAATTAACTGTGGGGATTATAAACCTAACAGCTATTGTGTTATAAATCTAATCCTTCACAAACATTTGTGTTTAGAGGAAAATGTAAATCTCCATCCAGTTTACCAGTAATAGAGCATTTCTATTCTGAATATTGTTTGTTTCAGTCAAGTCCAACTCTTTGTGAGCCCCTTTGGAGTATTTTTTGGCAAAGATACCAGAGTGGTTTGCCATTTCCTTCTCCAGCTCATTTTACAGATAAGGAAACTGAGGCAAACATGGTTAATAGGGTCACACAACTAGAAAGTGTCTGAGGCCAGATGTATACTCAAGAATTCCAGCTTTCCTGACTTCAGGAGTGATGCTCTATGGAGCCACCTAACTGCCCATTATAAAAATTAGAACTTGCCAAAAGATTAAACAACTGGGTAAAGAGGTAGTGATTTCCATCCTCTTCCCATGCCCCCTCCCCAGTGTGCCAGCATTGGATGTCTTCTTTTTTTTTTTTTTCCCTGCTGAGGCAATTGGGGTTAAGTGACTTGCCCAGGGTCACACAACTAGGAAGTGCTAGTATCTGAGATCAGATTTGAATTTAGGTTCATCCTGACTTCAAGGCTGATGTTCAATCCACTGCTCTACCTAGCTGCCCCACATTGGATGTGTTCAAGCAAAGATTGGATGACTATTTCAAGGCTGTGATATAGAAGGAAGGCTAGTTAAGATACAGGTTGGATAAAATGGCAAATGAGGTTCTCTTCAGGTCTATTTCTATAATTCTCTGATGGTATAAGATTCCTTTCTGAAACTAAATCTAATATAAATTAGGCTTTCAATCCTAAATCTAGGATCTCACATTAACACAAAAGTGTTTGTTCAGCCTAAACTGAGCCAGAGTTCTGGCAATAAAGGTTTTGATTTTGTAATTGTCATTGGAAAAAGTTAAAATATTCAATGGAAACTCACTTGTTCCTTTAGAAAGCCAAGACAGAGTCTTTTCTGAGAGGGATGGGAAATAAGGTTTGACAAGGTCTTCGATTGTTACTGCAGCTAAAGCATTGATGCTGGAGGACACTGTGCTGGGGAGAGAAAGGAAAGTCTTTTATTCATTCATTCATTCATTTGCTTTACTACATTTTAATAAACATTATGAATACTTAATAACTGGAGAGAAGAAACTGAAAAAAATTGGTAATGACCATTGATATTTAAGTGAATTCATAAGCCCTTCATTCTAAGGCTGGAAATTCTAGAAACCATTTATCTAAAACAGATAAGGACAATGAAATTCCGGGAGATATTCCTTAGAATGGCTGAAAGGAAATTTAAACCCAAAGTCTTTTTTTTCCCCCTGAGGCAATTGGGGTTAAGAGAGGTTAAGTTAACTTGCCCAGGATCACACAGCTAGGAAGTGTTAAGTGTTTGAGGTCAAATTTGAACTGAAGTCCTCCTGACTTCAGAGCTGGTACTCTATCCACTGCTCCACCTAGCTGCCCCTTGATAGTAATCTTCAGAAGCATTTGAATCCAAGACCTCTGACTCCAGACTTTCCACATTCTCTGATTCCATACTTTCCCACATCCAATTGAACTCAGTTCAACTGACAATCCAATCAATAAACATTCATTTTAGCTATATGCGAAGTCCTGTTCTAGATGTCGGGGATGCAAAAATAAAAATGAAAGCCAGTGCCTGCCTTTAAGGAGCTTATATTCTCCTGTAACTCTGTTAATGTTATCTACCTGCTTTCTGAAAGGTCATAGGATCTGATTTCAAACTGAAGGTGTCCTTATTCCAAAACCCTCATTTAACAAAGGAAGTAATTGAGGACACACAAGAAAGGTGGATGAATTGAGGAGGTAATTGAGGCTCTGGTAAAGAAAATGACTTTGATGACACAGTTAATGAGTGATAGGTCTAAGATGTCCTCAATCCAATTTTTAAAGTTCAAATTCAGGATTTCTATTACACTATTCTGCCTTTGAAATTCAGAAAGACATGATTTGACAAGGCTGAAGAAAAAAACATTTCTTTATATCCATATGTGTGTATATATGTGTGTTTATATATACATATATTTACATACACATATATGCATACCACACATGTCTATTAATATATACATATATGTATGTGTGGGTGTTTATGTAGATACACATGTATGTACATGTGTGTGCCTATATGTTTATCTACCTGTGAATATAGATGTATATATATAATCTCTCTAGATATTTATATTATACATATACTCATATACACATGAGTGTGTGTATGTATGTGTGTGTCTCTCTCTCTATATATATGTGTATATATTTACCTAGAAATATACATATACTCACAATACATATATGCCTTGGGTATTGTGGACGCACACATGTATATATACACAATGTATACACTGACACATAATTACATACATATATATGTATATACTTAATGGGAGGTATGCCTTGCATACATATATGTGTGCAAACATGTGTGTATATATATATTTGATATCTAATAAAAGGACTATTAGAGGCTATCTTCACTAATATATATTACAGTGGTGGGAGGCAGGGAAAGGAAAGGCAGAGAATCTGTATCTGTGATTCCTTAATATAGGGAACTAGGTAGGAATACTCCCTCTATCAATACAGAGCAGCAACTGTTCTAACATGTCATTTAAAGTAACCTGGGGACACTAATAGGTGAAGTCACTTGCCTAGGTTGAGCTAACCAGTCTGTGTAGAACTTGAATACAGGTCTTACTGACTTATTTTCTCTCCATTCACTCACATGTGCTACAAACAGCATGATGAATATCATTCATTAAAGCCATTGAGGGGCAGCTAGGTGACATCATAGTGCACAGAGCACTGAGTTGGGAAGCAGGAAGACTCATTTTCCTAAGTTCAAATATGGCCTCAGACACTTACTAACTGGGTGACCCTGAGCAAGTCACTTAATCCTGTTGCCTCAGTTTCCCCCTCTGTAAAATGAAATAAAGAAGGAAATGGCCAATCATTCTAGTATTTCTGCCAAGAAAACCCCAAATGGGGTCACAAAGAATCAGATATGACTAAATTGATTCAACGATAAAAAAAGAGATTGAATCTTAAAGATCAAGTTTTCAAAATAGATGAATCAGTGCAATGGCTTAATAGGTTAGAACAAAAAAAAACCTTAGTTGGGACACTTACATTGAATTAAATAGAAGAAAAGGTACCCACAAATCTCTGGGAAAGAGATTTCTTTTTTTTTTTTTTAATTAAAGCTTTTTATTTTCGAAATATATACATGGATAATTTTCAACATTCACTCCTATAAAGCCTTGTGTTCTAATTTTTTCCTTTCCTTCTTTCCACCCTCTCCCCTAGAAGGCAAGTGATCCAATTTATGTTAAATATGTGCAATTTTTCTATACATTTTCGGGAAAAGATTTCACTGGCATTTAGTAGTTTTTATTAAATTTTCAGAAGTTATGTGGAGTTCATGCACTCCCATGAAAAGTCATTAAACATGAAAACCTCAAATAGCTAATAGTCTGGAGTGGAGATGTATTATAAAATAATCACAGTTATGATAGTTAACACAGTGAACAGAGTTATACTTGGATACTGCATTGTGTCATGGAGATGATCCTGTGCTCTCTAGGACCATGAAGAATAGCTTTGACAGTTCCTAGAAGGTTAAAAAAGCATCTAATATGGGGTCAACAATGGACCATTGTCTAAAAATCAGCCATGCTGAATCTGAAGGCCATGACTAACAAGTTTCCTCTAGGTATTGCTTTTTTTTTTTTTAAAGTCCAGAGTAATCTATTAAGAAGGAAAGGATTATCAACCCATTGATGAAATCCCAATAGTTTTTGTTGTTGTTGTTGTTTTTCCATAATGCTGTCCTTAAAGTATCATTATCTTTATTTTACAGATGAGTTGATTAAAATAAGGTGAGATGCAATGATCTGCCCACTGGCAAGTGAACTTCAGAACTGGCACTGAGCTGGCTACCATAATTTCTTAAAGTATTGCATAGAATGCATATGTAAATTGCCTTAGCTTATGGAATATGAAAGTTCTTATAAAACATTATTGTGTGAAATTACATTTCATTAATTAAATAAAGTCCATACCTCAATGTTCCACTGTAAGCACAGGCCACAAAAAGTCCCGGGAGTCCTGGATAATCTTGTAAAATGTCCAGCACCAGATAGGGCATGAGCTGAAAAAGTTCAAGCTTTACTAATGTGTTCTTGATCATTTGATATATACCATTCTAGATCAATTTTTCATTTATCCATCATTATCAGAGAATGAGCTATTTCACCCAAATGCATCTTTCAGATAACTATTTGACTTGTGCCAAACTTTTCCTTTTAAAAGTAAATATTTCTAAATTATATTGCATTTTCTTGTTTGTGCAATGGACCCTTTCAAGCACCTTCTCAGTATAAAGTATTTTGTTTTTTAAAAATTGACAATTGAAGGAAATGCTAAATTTCAGTCAGAAGAAAAATAAAGGTGGTTTTTTTTTCATCCAAATCCACAGTCTACCCTCTCCCTCCCCCCAAATCTATTTACTCGCCTCCCAAAAATCCCTGAACACTAAGAACTCTTGGACTACACTAGAGATGTCCTTGTAAATGTGTATGGTGTTGAATAAGTTTTAGCATATTAAAGGAAGGCGGAGCATGTGAGCTTCTGGGATGGAAAAGCTGCAAGTACCGTCAATATTTTAATTATGTATTGCCTTCTTTCCCATTGTGTAGGCTATCAGCAGTTAATAGATAAGATACAAGATAAGATAGATAAGATTGACAAGATACAAGCTTTGGGCTATTGTTCCAAAACTGGCTCTTAAAATGTGGCTGCAAAGCTGATTGCTTTGACCAGAGAACAGCAAGAGAATCAATTGATCTCTTTCACAGAGCAGTAATTTAGAGGAATAACTTTTCTTTGAGTGTTTATGTTTTCCCTCTGTTGAATGTATTTCTGGACAAATATTTTGGGTCAGACTATGCTGTAAACTGCCTGAACTCTTAGGCAAGGGAGTACAAGGTCTGGGGCAGGGTAATTGTGACACAATAAAAAATACTGTTACAGAAATAATTTTTATGAAAAAAATTTTGATTTAGTATCCCAAGATTTTGATAACCCTTTCCTGTTCTTTTCAGAATATTGTGTCTTGAATCAGATGTTCTAAAAAAAGCCTTTCTTAAACTTTTTCTGCTTGCAACTCCTTTTCACCTGAGAAATTTTTACACAATCCAGGTATATAAGTATATAAAATAGATATACAAATTAACAATAAATCAAAATTGCAAAACCTTCACATTCAGTTATGAGACTATACATGGGATGGTAAACCACAGTTTAAGAAGCTTTGCTCTAAACAATAGGTTCAAATGACCATGAAGTTCAAGAGAAATCCTGGTGTTTGCTTTCTTAAACAAGTCCCTGAGATCAGTTTCCTTTTTGGTCATCTGAATCTTTCTCATAAAGAATAGGCAGCTTTATAATTCCCAGAACAGTGGAACACACAGCCCTTTGAAGACTAAGTCACCTTTCCCAAGTGGTTTTCTCACCTTGCAGAAAATCCTTGTTATTGTTAACAGGATTCTCTGACTTGTGGCCAACATTCACTACATTGTTTCTGCAATAGTAACATGAAAAACCACAGATAGCTCCCTAGGAAGCTTTGACTCACTCACTGGAGCTGATTCTTAATCAAGTATAAAGAAATGCACTTCTAGTCAATTTGCACTAGACTCTTGGGGAGATGACTGTCTCTCAAATTTATATCATTGAATGGGAGCATCCTCAGTCAAACTAAGACCTGAGTTTAAAAAGACCAGTCTTCCATTTCATCCAGGACCATCTCTAGTCATCCTTGTCTATATCTGGGCATTGGACCCAGATGGCACTGCAGGGGAAAATGAGGCAGATGACCTTGCCCAGCTCTCCCTCACTTAAATTCAATTCATTTGCATGTCATGGCACCTACTCTCTGATATCACGGTCCTTCTCTAGGACAAACAACAACAAATAATGTACCCATCACATAATAAACGTGGGAATATATTTAGAAGAATATATTAGATTACTTGCTGACTAGGGAAGGGGGGAGGTGAAGGGGGAGGGAGAAAATGTGGAATACAAGGTTTTGCAAAAGTAAATATAGAAGGGGCAGCTAGGTGGCGCAGTGGTTAGAGCACCAGCCCTGAAGTCAGGAGGACCTGAGTTCAAATCTGGTCTCAGACACTTAACATTCCCTAGCTGTGTGACCCTGGGCAAGTCACTTAACCCCAATTGCCTCAGCAAAAAGAAAAAAAAAAAGTAAATATGGAAAACTATCTTTGCATGTATTTTGAAAAATAAAAAGCTATTGTCATAAAAAAAAGCAAATTATATTCTGACATTGAAAGAAAATGACGTTTCTAAAAGCCATATTTTTTTCCAAGTCCTTCATAACAGTCTTCAAACAGAATTCTAAGAAAGGTTTCCCCGGAAATTGGAGCATATATAATGTCATAATTTGATCAAAATTCTGGAATACCAAATAATTTTTTCATAATCATTATAGTATAATATAGTGGTTAGACTCCCTAGAATTTGAAGTGAGGAGACCTGGATTCAAATTCTGGCATTTACTAACTGGGGGATCATGATCAAGTCATTTAACCTATGTGACCTTCAATTTTCTCATTTATAAAATAGATGTAACATACATATATAACATGTATTATATTATGTATAATATAATTGGCATATGCCATAATATGAAATCTAATAATGTTACTACATATAATAATTTGTAATTTTATATCATTATATAATATTACAATATTACTGTTGTATAATATTGTTTTGTATAATATAGTTTAATATAATAATAGATGTAATATATACAATACTTGTACTACTACTATCATAGTACTGTTGTATGTAAGGAAAGTTCTTTGTAAATCTTAAAGCAGTATATGAATAAAAACTATTCTTTCAATTTCCTGAATAAAAAACAATCTGGATCTAAAAGTTAAATCATTGAGATATCACTGTCAGGTGATTAAAAATAAATAATGTGTATATATACATACACATATACTATATAATATATATATATACACACACATATACACATATATATATATATGAAAGCTTTTCTGTTATTTGACATTGGTAGAATTTATTTCATATTGGTTGGTTGGAAGTATCTACATGTATATATGTATATGTGTGTATAATGCATATATGTATAATGCATACATATACTAACCTGGTTTCTTAAGATAAATTCTACTAAATATCAAATGATATGAACGTTTTTCTATTTTCACAGAAGCCTATAATTCCAAAACAAGGAATATTTTGTTAAAGTTTCCTTAATTAAAGCAAATTTCCACCACCACCACCCCCCATTGGAAAATTTTCCAAAGAGTATATTTTATGACAATGTGTATACTAGCACATGAATGAACTGGTAGCATTTGATTCACTAGTATTTTTTAAAATTAGAATTCAGTAAACACAGATGAACCTGCTTCATCATCATTAAGAAACTATTCAGAAACTAGACCATTTTCAGGAATCAGCTCTCAGAAAAAACCTGAAGTTTTTTTTTTGTTTTTTTGTTTTTTTGTTTTTTTTGGTTTTGTTTTGTTTTAAACTCAGTTTCTGATGCATAGTTTGAGGATCACTTCTTTTCAAAAGACATCCATGACCAACTAAACACAAGTGAGAATCCTTTCAACAATTTTTATATGCCTACTCAATCTGAGCAATAGAATTCATTACTGAATTCTATTTGAGTTGTTATTTAGATAGAAATATTTCTACTTATTATCATAAGTATTTTTCTTCACATTTCTACATCTTAAATTTGTGTCTAGGATTCTTTATCCATTTATCACAACTACAGCATATATTTGCCAAATGTTTTCCAGAAAGTGAGTTTCTAATATGTCCATCTCTTATGTGTTTCACTTGCAGAAGTTCCCAAAGCAGATCAAGTAGAAGGCTCACCACAATACTCTTTTTCTGTTCTACTATGCATATAGAAATGCTTGTTCTATTTGGAATTTGTTAAGTTTTGTTAATTAAAAAACAAAACAAAATAAAATGAAGAGATCATTTTATAATTTTTTTGGTTAGTTCATCTAAGGCAGTCATAAGAAAACTACCTGGTCGAGGGCTGATACTTTCTTCGCTGTCCAAGGATCGCAGTCATGGTACCTTGAATAAAGGGCAAGTCCACAGAAAACTGCACAGGTAAGAATTGCCCAGAGTCCTACAAGATTTATGTAAAGGGACCTAGTGAAAATAACGACAACAACAAATGAGTAGTAAATCAATCACTTATGTTCAAAGCATTTTAGAAACTAAAATTATAGCTCAATGACACAGATGATGGAGTGCTAGGTTTAGAATAAGGAAGATCTAAATTTCATGTATTCTATTATACTGATGCAATAATAAATTTAGTTTTCTGAATTTGAAATATTTTTTTTAAAAAAAGACCTAACTTCAAATTCAGATTTAGATACTTATTACCTGTGTAACCCTGGGTAAATCATCTAAACTCTGTCTGCCTCAGTTTCCTCAAATTTAAAAGAAAAAGAAAAGGCCAAAAAAAATGAGCAAAAAATAACAACAAAAAGAAGCTGACTATAGAAAATTATTGTGGTGGCAGAGAAAAATCAAGACACAAATTCAGAGTAGATAATATTTATAAAAAGATGATTGTTGTTTCAAGAATGAAGGACAACAACCAACTAATTAAAAGATATTCTTATAAAGTTGGCTAGAAACCATTGCCATACCTTTCTCCATAGGATTTGGGCTACAAGGATGACTGGATTGGGTTTAGTGATTAGTATAATGGGGTCCCCAGCTCCAGACCTTTCCCTTCTCAAGCCATTCATTCTATTTCCTTGTGACCTTGTTCAATGACTAGGCAGCTCTACTTTGATGAGTTGGGGTGTCCAGACCTAAGATGTTATTGGTGTAGGGATTTCCCATTAAGGAAGCTCCCCTGTAATCCAAAGCTGATAGCCATTGGTTCTGTCATTTATATTCTTACGGAGCTGTTCAAGGCATTGAGGGGGTCACACAGCTAGTGTGTATCAGAAACAGAACTAGAAGCTGGTGCTGACTCTTAGAGCAGTCTCTACCCATTAAGCTAGACATACTAATGGATACTAATGGATTCAAAATTAATGGATAATGGTGGTTTAATCTATTGCCCCTCCTTTGAATATTTGCCTTTTGATGAAGAATATATTTCTAATGATGGGAACTTTAGGTCCTGGGGCAGGCTAGTGAGGAAGATATTTCTTGTGTTAGTATGACATTTCCTCAAATCACCCAAAAGAACTCCCTACTTTTGTAAGACTGGCTCAATTTAGACCAGTTAACCTTATAAACATTTCTAAGCCATTTAACAAAATCGTGGGGGATGTTGTATATTAATTCAGACAAAGGTACAAAACACTTGAGCTAAAAATTATTTTTGTTGTTCAGTAATTTCATGTTCCATTTTGGGGTCTCTAATAATAGAGATATTAGTTGGCCATTTCTTCTCCAGTCCATTTTACATATGAGGAAACTGAGGTAAATAGAAGATGAGAATTCCTGACTCCAGATCTGGGACTCTACAATGCCACCTAACAGGTCTAAACATTCTTTAATGGTACCTTAAACAGTAAGAAGTTGCTTGATTATTTTACAAATATATTTCTCCTCTGTGACAAGTATGATATGTTTGAGACATTATAGATCTATTTCTACAGTGATTGATCATGATCAATAATTTTGGTGGTCATGCAGCAATTATATCAGTTTTCATATTTAGAAGAACAAAATATTTTATAATTATGTGAAATTATGAAATAAAACTTAATTTGGAGATTTCGGTACCAAGTTTATCAGTGTAATTATTGTAAACACATAGATCTAAAAGAATGTGATGAGTAAAATAAAAGAGATTCTCAGAATAACAACGACAAATATATCTATGTATATATATATATATATATATATATATATATATATTTGGAATCACTGCCCTACACCAAGCTGCCTCTCACCATCTTTATCATCACTGTTTCTATATAAAATAATTATATAAAGGAGTTATATTGAAGAATAATAAAAGATATATATGAATACTGGAATTTTTCTTACATTTTTGCATGGAATCTATTTTTGCAGGAAATGTACCGCTGGACTTGGGATTGGTTAATACCGTAAATAGTGGTCCATGTAAAGGTCCCGCCGATGATGATTGTCCAAAAGCTATGTCTTTGCAAAGGATTTGGATTGAAACTAAATGGAAAACAATAGGAGAGAGAGAATGTCAACCTGTCACACATACAAAATAACATTGCTGAATTATTTCGCATTTGAGGTTGATGAAATAAAAAGTTGTTTCTTTGACATTCAAAACATAAGGGGGAGGAAGGATGCCTGGTTTTCATGTAGATACTCATGAATGTCAATGTTCCTCAGTTTCTCTCCTCCACAAAGTAATGGTGTTGATTAAGCCACTGGTGTCAAACTCCAATATAAATGTGGTGCCATTAATTTGTACATAAAAATCCCTGCCGAGTACAAATTTTAAAATGTAACATTCATAGTTTTTTTTTAATCTCTCTTTTAAAATATTTTATTTGTTTTATTATTAATTTATGGAATAAAACAAGCATTTCCATAACTGTATGATAAAAAGAATAATTACACACAAAACTGGAAATCTATTGTGTATAACTTGCTATTCCTTTTAAATATATACACATTTAAAAATATTTTATTAAATATTTTCCAATCATATTTTAATCTAGGTCTATACTGATATAGTTAGAACACCAAAATGTTGTGGGTTGTATAGACACCAGATGATGGTATCCACTAAAAGTTGGGGTTTGGTCATGTGAAGAATTCACAATGGCCATTTTCTTTGGCAAAAGGTAGATGTATTTAGGGAATAGGTTACAGACAAAATAAAGGGATACATAAACAATGGGAATGGTAAATATGAAATAGAGTGGGAGAGCATATGAAAGACAAGTTCCTCAGTGGAACTCACAATTACCCAGTAGAAAGAGAGTTCCCCATGAGGTTGGATCATGCCCTTAGCTGACAGGATAAATCCTGAAAGGGACTTAGCCCCCTAAAAGAGTTAATTAGTTGTAAGGAGGAGAAGTGGGGTTGAGAAGCATGGTGGAGTTAGGGGGATATCTCAGGGCATAGGGGAAAGAGAAGGGGAAAGGCCCAGTGGAAGGCCGCAGCCATGGGATAGACCATAAAGCAGATTTTATAGGAAAAATTTAAGCTCAGGGACATGACTGGGATTTCTGACAGAGCATGACAAGGTGAGACTGCTGGAGACTTCTGCAGTAGGTGGGGCTCAGGGGTTTGACATAACTTGGATTTCAGACAGGATAACCTCCCCTGAGGGTGGGACCTTGGAGCTAAGTTGATCTTTATCAGTACCTTCTTTCTCCATATCCTTCTACCTTCAGGGATTAATGTTTATCAATTCCTCTGCTAATCACACCTGACATCAAAGACCTCTTTATATACTAGGAAGTACTGTGCTACCTGTAGCCCATATATTTGACCTCAGGGTACTAAATAATCTCTACAATTCCCTCAAGTCAAGCATAATGAGATTCTAATCATTAATATATTTACTATTTGACTTTTTAAAAGATAGTGCAGTAGAATATCACAGAAGCACATTTTAAAAAGACTTTTTAGTTCAACTGAAAACATTAAGAAATAATATTTCTCTGGCCTGAAAACTATTCAAGATTCCCCCTCTCTGGTCTTGAAAAGATGACCAATTATTCTTGGAAAGGTGTGACCAGTTAGTCAATGACAAAAGTTCCTTCCTTAAGGAAATAGATTAGAGATGGAAATTAAATTTTGAAGAAAGAATATCTCTTGTCTTGTTTAGAGCCTGGTCTTCCCCTCAAACCCAGAAATAAATGAATTGTGATCTACACTTTTTCATTTAGAAAGAACTGAAATATTGGGGTTTTTTTTGGGGGGGGTGGAGACTTTGGGAATGACTTGAGAGGAGGAATCAAGGAAAGAATGATGTTGAGAGTAGATTTTAGGAGAGCATAACTGACTCCATTTTGTGCTCTATTTGCTATTAATTATATTACTTTATTTTACTGTACAACACAATTTTTTGAATGACTAGTTCTGGATTTCATTTTCCCCCCATTACTTTACAATTGCAAAAACAAAAGAAAACCCCCAAAACTTCTAGACCTTTGAATAGTTCCAAGAATTCACCTCGTTTTCTTTCTTCTTTATAAAAGGTATAGTAGGAGTTTAGCAAATGTCAATTGACTGATAAAGAAGATACTATTTTCTATGTTCTGATGTAAACAGCTATTATAAAGGTCTTTGTAACCCTTTTAGCATCCCTTCTTCTCCTAAAATGTACTGTTGCTTTACTGGCCTCTTCTTTCAGGTTATTAGACACACATGTCCATCACCTAAACTGCAACTTAACTACCTGTACTGGTTTATTTGTGTCATGGCTAGTTAGGATCCTAAAAATTCTTGCAACAGTCTACTGATTTTTGGTCTGGAATCCCAAACTATTTTTGATATTTTATTATTTTTTTCCTTGTTCAAGATTCCTGCTACTTCAAATCATCTTGAGGTAAAGGTACATATTGAGGAGCAACTAAGTAATTCATAGATAAAGTGATGGGTCTGGAGTCAGGAAGAGTCATCTTCCTGAATTCAAATCTAACCTTATATTCTGACTGTGGGCAAATCACTTTACTCTGCCTCAGTTTCCTTCCTCATCTGTAAAATGAATTGGATGTGATGAAGAGAGCCATCTACGCCCAGAGAGAGGACTGTGGGAATTGAATGTGAATCACAGCAAAGCATTTTCACTCTTTTTGTTGTTATTTGCTTGCATTTTGTTTTCTTACTCATTTACTTTCTTTTTTTGATCTGATTTTGTGTGTGTGTGTACAGCAAGAGAATTGTATAAATATGTTTACACATATTGGATTTAACATATATTTCACATATATTAGATTGCTTGCCATCTAAGGGAGGGGGCCGGGGAAAGGAGGAGAAAATCTAAAACACATGGCTATGCAAAGGTCAATGTCAAATTATCTGTGCATATGTTTTGAAAATAAAAAGCTTTAACAACAGTATTACATGATGATCAATTCTGATGGACATGGCTCTCTGCAATAAAGAATTGTCTCAAACCAGTTCCAGTTGTTCACTGAAGAAAACCATATACACCCAGAAAGAGGGACATGAAATATGGACCACAACGTAACATTTTCATGATCTCTATTGACATTTGCTTGCATTGTGTTGCCTTTCTCTGATTCTTTTTTTTTCTTGTAGATAGGATTTTTCTTGCATAACTTCTCAAGCATTTCAACATTATTAACATGTAGTGGACTTCCTGCCATCCGGGGGAGGGGAGGGGACTGGGGGTAAAATTTGTATTGGAAAGCTTTGTAAAGATCAAGGCTGGGGAACTACCCATACATATGTTATACAAATAAAAAGCTTAAAATTAAAAAAAAAAAAGAAAAGAAAAAGCTTTATTTAAAAAATAAAATGAATAGGAGAAGGAAATGGCAAACCATTCCAGTATCTTTGCCAAGAAAACCTCAAATGGGATCATGAAGAATCATGATTAAACTACAAGGGATTGGGGCAGCTAGGTGAACAGTGCACCAGTCCTGAAATCAGGAGGATCTGAGTTCAAATTTGGTCTCAGACACTTAACACTTCCTAGCTGTGTGACCCTGGGCAAATCACTTAACCCCAATTGCCTTAGCAAAAAATACAAAACAAAACAAGGGATGGGAAGGGGCTATGCTGTGCCAGTTTAGACATCTTTCTAAAATAAAAATGCTTGAATATTAGATTAATGTTAAATAATTATTTCTGGTAGAGCGCAATATTAGTACATTATTTTCCATGATGGTGAAATGATTTGGTTACTTGGATCCCAATGCCAAGTAAAAGCCAGCTGGGTTCCAGGGCAATATCTCTTCAAAAGACTTCCACAATTTCCCTAGCTGTGTGACCCTAGTCTCTTAACCCCAATTGCCTCAGCAAAAAGCAAAAAAAAAAAAAAAGACTTCCATGATCAACTAAAGAAACTAAAGAGAAGTGAGGGGCCATTTAAACGCTTATAGGAAGGTTTTTTGTTGTAGCGGGGTTGAACCAATTAGGCTGGCAGAATCTGATCATTTAAGAGACAGGCCAAATCTGTCATTAAATTTTTAAAAATTGTTACCATCTTCGTCTGTAGCCATCTTGAATGTTTTTAAAGGTAAGCCTAAAACTAAATAATAAACTATTATAATTCACCTCATAGCTCTGGAACTAAGCTGATTCTACTCCAAATTATGCCTTGCTTAGTCCTCAGCACTGGGCAGATGAGGATGTAGGATGAAGTAGATATGAATTGTTTCCTTCTCTTTAGGGAATTACACAATCTCACTGTTTGTGGGCTTGCTCGGTGTTTATGAATTTGTTGTGCTTTTAGTGGTATAAAGGCCTGGGAAGAAACTATTCTTAAAATCAAGTAAACCTTTCACAATAAAAGGGCATGTGATTACAAGAATTCCCATTCTCAATAAGGGCTTGCTCTTTTCTAAAAGAAAATCCTGTAAAGAAGAGATATGAAAAAAAGCTTCCCCCTCCTTTCTCTACAGATGAGGGGAAGGTAGAAGGAGCAATTTGGCTGTGCAATACTACAGGCAATGTCAGAATTTGGTTACTTATAACTGTGTGGGACAGTATTGACCACAAAAACAGTGAGAAACTCTCAGAGTAAGAAAAAGAAAAAGAAAAGAAAAAAGAAAAAGAAAAAAGGGGATCTCGTGAGAAAGGGCATCTCCTATCAGACAAGGTGTTAGTCAGTAAATGGAGTACAAAGTAAAAACTGCAAAATACAAGATTAAATAACCTGAATGCAGAAGCCCCCAAAGTCCAGCCTGGCTTTTTTTTTTTTTTTTAAATCATTATTTGGAGCAGTCTAGACTTACATTCTAATGGACAGAAATGTAACCCAAAAATAAGAGACTGAAAAAAGAGGTACTTAAATGCTAATTAAGAGGTGGTGGAAAACTGGAGGGAACAAACCTGCAACTTTTTAACTATAGTTCTATTTGTTATTATAAAGTCTCAAGTCAGAATTAAGGCATAGTTTAAGGCTATATTCCCATGAGAGTGTCTTCACTCAATTAATTCCACACATAATGAACAGGTTTTCTTTTTTCTGTCTTTTTTTCATGAGAGAAGGTTTTCTGGGATGAGGAGAGGCAGGAACACATTGGAAAACATAGGTGATATAAAATAAAGGATTCAAAATAAAAAATTAAATAAAGAAAAGTCTTCTAGTCACTTAGTCAGGTGGTGGAGATGTAACTACAGAGACCAGAGTTCAAAGCTGCCCTAAGACAGTAGCTATGTGACTGGTCAGGTCATTCCAACTCTGCTTACTTCATTTTCCTATAAGATGAGGATCAAAACAGCTTCTACCTCTCAGGGTTGTTATAAGGATCAAATGAGATAATACTTGTAAAATACAGTGCCTAATACAGAGTAAACCCTATATAAATGTTAGCTATAGTTAATATTGTTGTTGCTGTTATTCCATAATGTTTGATTGAAATTGCACAAGGAAATGTTCTGTTGAACAAGTAGGTGGCCCAGTGGTTAGAGAACTGGGTTTGGAGTCCTGAGTTCAAATCTGAATTTTGATTTTGACACTTTCTAGCTACGACCCTGGGCAAGTCATTTAATCCTGTTAAATTTTCTCAACTGTCAAATGAGCTGAAGAAGGAAATGGCAAACCACTTCAGGATCTTTGCCAATGAAAATTCCCTCAAACATGGCTGAATACAGCAAATCTCAGTGGACAGATATTCATTTACAAGAGGTATTAAATCTGCATACCAGCATACACAATATCTGTAATGAATGATGTATAAATTGTTATCATTGACAATCATACTGTTCTTTCTACTGTCACTACATTTTGTAAGGTAATAGATTATAACTATAGTTCCTGGTACCGCTGATCTGAGATATTGCTCTCTTATTATAGAATCTAAAAATAGGCTATTAGGTAAATGTTGTAAATACTCTGTTAGGGATTTTTAAATTACCCTCTCTTTAACACCTTCCAGTACTCATTGCTCCAAGACAAAAGCTGTCTGACACAGCTTAACTAGACCAGTCTACCACCTGAGTGGTCTGTCTATGGGAAATAAGCCATATTTAATTGCATATTTACTTCTGTGATAAAACCAACAATGCCATTTCAATATGGAGTATATACTAGCTGGTACAATTATAAAAGCCCTGCATTTTTCTTATAGGAATTTATTAAATCAGTTCTAGATGGGTTTAGGAAGGCTCTACATCATTCCTATGTTGGAGAACCTCATGAACATTCTACCCTCTCCATCAATGGATGAAATTGTCAACACTCTCTGAGGGTCATCTCCAGTTGTCTTGATCTATATCTTGCTACTAGACTCCAATGGCTCTGGAGGGGAAAGTGAAGCAGGTGACTTTGCCCAGCCCTCTCTCACTTACATCCAATTCACTCGTATGTCACAGCGTCACCTCCCTGATGTCATGGTGCTCTCCAAGAACAAATTACGAGCAGCAACAACAAATTGATACTCTGATGTAGACAAATCAATGACCTGAGGTTCAGAATTTCTTGAATGATAAGCCATGGGCCATACCTGATGAACTCAGTCATCAATGTTGGCTTACCAGTTCAAAGATTCAGGATTCTACCTATGACCATGGAATTATAACTGGAGGTTCTCATCATTCAACTTCAAAGCCAATGGCCTTATGAAATTAATCTAGATCATGACTTGGGGATATCTAGAAGTAGGCATGCAGGACTGAGTAGTGCATTGTGACAATCCCTCAAAGAAATCTCAAAGTCAGTTAAAAACATATGCTCCTAGAATAATGTCAACTGGTATAAAACAGGTATTTTATAACCTTTCCAATCATCCACTTGTAGTATGCTCTAAAAGATCAGATGAGGATAAAGTAATAACATGTAATATATTTTGTAGAATTGTACAAATAATAAGGATGTTCTCCAGATGATAGCTATAGTTATGTTAAAAGAATCAGTTATATAGATTCAGAATATTTGAATAAATCCATATTATATCTACTGGGTCAACTGACCAAGAGGATAAAGTTGCAATGGCTTTGATATTGAACTGCCCTGATCTCAATTAATCTGTATATCCTTCTGGCTGCTATTAGAGAGTAAATGGCTGGCTGGAGACTCAGACATATTTGAAATGTGCTGTTGGTGACTGTATTCCTTTTTGCACCCAACTCAGAGTGTTTTAACATTTAAAATAGCTTGCCTCTTTTCTAAATTAACCATATTAACTGAAAGCACAGGTAATGCCATTTTTTGAACTAATTAGAGGCAAATATTTTGCTACTATTCTTTTTTTTTTTTTTTTTGGCAAGGCAATTGGGATTAAGGGATTTGCCCACAGGGCTACACAGCTACTGCTAAGTGTCTCAATGCAAAATTGAGATCTCAAATGAGCAAATGGGGGCAGCTAGCTATTGAGAAAAATGAATAAATAAATAAAATAGTAGTTAGAACAGCATATAAGTAGATGACAAATAAGCATTCAAGGTTGAGATGACACATTTTAGGATTGATCTTTCAGTACTGGCACCAGAATCAGGAGGACTTGAATTCAAATATGAGCTCAGATACTAGCTGTGTGACCTGGGAAAGTAATGTCTCCCTCCACCAAAAAAAACAAAAAACAAAAAACCAACCAACTATAAAATGAACGAATGTAGATTATGCTTCAATTAATTATGCTATTTGCACAAAATAGAGGAACCATGAATTGTTAAGAAAAAATATTTCTTGGTTCTAACATCCCTTTCCAGACTTTCTTTCCTCCCTTTCCTCTCATCCCAAGAAAGATGGATTCTAAATTGAAGACAAAAGGCCTTTCTAAAGAAGTGGATTAAGGATTGAAAATAAATTTTAAACAAAGGGCACCTCATGTCTTGTTAAGACCTTTTGTTCTCACATCCTAAAGCAAGTGAGCCTCTCTCCATTCTGAAAGGATTGAGATATTGATTTCTGGGAAGGCATCCTTATAATCCTTAAGGAAAATAGTCAAGAAAAAAAATCTAGTATTAACTATTGTTCTGGAATATTTATTACCTCAAACTAAATTTTAATATATTATTATTTTTCTCTGTTGAAGATTGTTTATAAATGTTACCACAGATTGCATTGGGGTAGAAGGACATTTCTAAGGTCATGGGAAAGACAACAAGGTCATGCCAGTTTGGACATTGTCTTTCTGTGTCTGTGTCTATCCCAGTCTCTTTCACTCTCCCCATCCCTTCTCTGAAATGTTTGAATATTAATACTAAATTAAGTAAAATTACATCTAGCAAATTTGTGTCTAAAATGAAGCATGCTTTATTCATACTGTTTATTCTGGGACAATTGAAAGAGTGATGGAAGCAAAATCAGGAGAAATCTGAGTTCAGATCTTATCTCTGATGCATATTAGATGATACCTATCATGTAAGGTTTTGTGCCAAATGATGGCAGGTAACAAAAGTTGGGGTTTGATCATGTGAAGAATTCACAATGGTCATTCTCTTTGGCAAAAAGTAGATTTATTTAGAGGAATAGGTTACAGACAAAATGGAGGGATGCAATAGACACTAGGAATGGTAAATATGAAAAAGAGTGGGAGAGCCCATGAAAAACAAGTCTGCCACTAGAACTCACAATTATGAGGTTAGGGCATGACTTTAGCTGGTGGACTAAATCCTGAAAGGGACTTAGTACCTTAAAAGAGTTATTAGTTGTCAGGAGAAGTGGAGTTGGGTAGCATAATGGGATTAGGAGAGATACCACGTGGTATGGAGGAAGGGGAAGAGGAAAACACAACATGAGGCTGAGTGGTTGTGGTGAGCTGACCCATAGGAAGGCAGCAGCCTTGGGATGGACCATAAGTAGATTTTATAGGGAAAATTTAACCTCAGGGACCTGACTGCGAATTCTGACAGGGCATGGCAAGGTGAGAATGTGGGAGACCTCTACAAAGGAAGGGGCTCAGGGGCTTGATATAACTTGGATTTCAGAATGGACAACCTCCCCAGAGGGTGGGACCATGGAACTAAACTGATTTCTATCTGCCTTCTCCCTGCTTGCCTCAGGGATCAATTCTTTAGTTTCTCTCTGTCAAAAACAACATTCAGTACCTGATCATTAGGTATGTGAACAGGGACAAGTCATCTAGTCTCTCTGAGGCATGGCCCCCTAGAAGCAGTTAGATCTTGTAGTAGATAAAGGAGAGGGCTTTGGGTCACAGAGAGTCTGACACTTAACAATGAAAGACTCAACAAGAACTACAAAACGGGGATAATAATAGCAGTCTATCTCCTAAGGCTATTGTGAAGATTTAATGAGACAATCATTGTAAATTCCTTAGCTGGCATATAGTAGGTGATTATATAAAAGCTTCTTTATTTAAAAAAACAAAAAACAAAAAACAAAACAAACAAATAAACAACAACAACAAAAAAACAACAAAAAACAGCAAAATAGCCCCAACATTTGTCATCTTCAAGAGTCATGTAGGAAATATCAAGTCTAAAAGACTTGTCAATGATAAGGAATTGGAGTGGAATGAGGTAAGGGGTGATAAAAGTTTTTAAAAATGTCAAAAAATAAATGATAATTCAAAAAAAAAAAAGACTTGTCAATGATCACATAGCCAGTGTGTGTGTGTGTGTGTGTGTGTGTGTAAGAGAGAGAGAGAGAGAAAGAGACAGAGAGAAAGAGTTGGGGGTAAAGGGAGAGAGAGGGAGAGGGAGATAAGATTTTGAATGGTATGTTGGATTGAGAGAAACTAAAGAAATGATCCCTGAGACAAGCAGGGAGAAGACACTGATAGAGATCAGTTTAGCTCCCTCTGGGGAGGTTGTCCAATCTGAAATCCAAGTTATATCGAGTCCCTGAGCCCCATCCTTTGTAGAGGTCTCCAGCAATCTCACCTTGCCATGCCCTGTCAGAAATCCCAGTCAGGACTCTGAAGTTAAATTTTCCCTATAAAATCTACTTATGGGCCATCCTATGGCTGCTGCCTTCCATTGGGTCAGTCCACCATAGCACTCTGTCTTTCCTTTTCTCCTTCCCCCATGCCATGCTGATGTGGTTCTAGGACCAAAATGACATGGATGATGTAGACAGCAGATAATGATAGGCGCCAAAAGTGGGATTTGGTCACGTGAAGAATTCACAATGGTCATTCTCTTTGGCAAAAGGTAGATTTGTTTAGGGGAATAGGTTACAGACAAAATGAAGGGATACAATAGACACTGGGAATGGTAAATATGAAATAGAGTGGGAGAGCATATGAAACACAAGCTCCTCAGTGGAACTCACAATTACCCAATAGAAAGGGAGCAAGCACTCCATGAGGTTGGGAAGTACTCTTAACTGGCAGGCTAAATCCTGAAAACCCTAAAAGAGTTAATTAGCTGTAAGGAGGAGAAATGGGATTGAGAAGCATGGAGTCAGGGGAGATACCACATGGTATGAGGGAAAAATAAGGAAAAGATACCACAAAGCAGAGAGCCATGGAGGACTGACCCAAAGGAAGGCAGCATCATGGGATGGCCTATGAGTAGATTTTATGAAAATTGAACCTCAGGGAGATGATTGAAATTTCTGACATGGCAAAATGAGGGGTTTGACAAAACTTGGATTTTAGACTGGACAACCTCTCCAAAGGGTGGGACCAGGGAACTAAACATATCTCTCTGTATCAGTGCTTTCTATCTGCTTGCCTTAGGGATCAATTCTTTGATTTCTCTCTAGGTCCAACACACCATTTGGGATCTATTTATTTATTTTTCTCAATAAAATTTAATTTTCCTAATACATGTAAAGATACTTTTCAACATTTATTTTTATAAGATTTTGTGGTCCAATTTTTTTTTCCTTCTTCCCTTACCTCACTGCTCCTCAAGACAGCAAGCAATTTGATGTGGATTATGCATATGCAAGCCTTTTAAACATATTTCTACTTGCTATTATTTTAAATGCTACTGCGGTTCTATTGAAAATTTATTCTGCTTATTTACTAACTGACAAATAACACAAAGGATAAATGGAAACTTACTCCCAGAAGTTCAGTCTTCCTCCATAATAGGAATCATTAAGAATATTGTTGATCCCACCTTGAACCACAGTAGCCTGTATGATCACAGATGCAAATCCTGCTACCATGATGCCAACTTGGAAAACATCTGTCCAGACAACAGCTTTGAGACCACCCTTCATTGAGAAAAAGTTCATGTGGAGAATTATCATTCATAGATTTAGACTTGAAAGGGCTTTTAGAAGTCATTAAATCCAACCCCCCCCCCTTTATTTTTTTACATGTAAGGAAATTGAGATCCACTTATAAGTGACTTATTCAAGGTTAAATAGGATTCAAATCCAGATTTCCTGATGTGGAATCCAGCATTCTTCCTCCCACACTGCCCCATCTGGTCAGAACAGAGCATTGTAGCCAAGATTTCTTTCCACAAGTATTCTTCCTTATTGCACCCTCTAGTCCTATTTCCCTCCACCCTATATTGCCACCAAAGAATCAAATGAAACTGAGGAAGAAATAATTAGTGGATTTAAAAAAAAATAATTCCAGCATGACAATCCTTCTGGTGTAATTAAAGAAATACGGGCAATCAATTTTCTGTCATGAAATGAACAATGACTGGCTAATGGAAATTTAAATTGTGCAAATGAATGTTGGCTGTAGAAACAGGGAATGAGCATACCATCGTACAGTAGAAAGTGCAGACCACCCCAGTGGCAACAACTGCGCCCCACAGATCAAATCCAGTGACTGTAAAAACAGAAAAAAACAAATGCATCTTCATGAAATGGTATGGTGTCATAGCCTCTTGAAAGTTACTTTCCAAACTTCAGAAAGTTATCATGAAACAAATATAGTCACAGTATACACACATTCAATTTGGAGTCTGAACAAAGACCTGCATCCAAATGCTATGTGAACTTGAGCAAATGACTACATATCTCTGAGCTTTAGTTTCCTTCCTTCCTTCCTTCCTTCCTTCCTTCCTTCCTTCCTTCCTTCCTTCCTTCCTTCCTTCCTTCCTTCCTTCCTTCCTTCCTTCCTTCCTTCCTTCCTTCCTTCTTTCCTTCCTTCCTTCCTTCCTTCTTTCCTTCCTTTCATCCATCCTTCCTTCCTTCCTTCCTTCTTTTTTTTTTTTTTTTTTGCAAGACAACTCGGATCAAGGGAATCACCCTTGTTAGAAATTGTTAGATGTCTTAAGGTTGGATTTAAATTCAGGTACTGCTGATACTAGGATGCTCTATCCACTGTGCCATCTAGCTGCCCCATCAGTTTCCTTTCTTGAAAGATAAAAGGTTTAGACTAAAGGAGCTCCTAGATAAAAGGATTTAGAGCTGGACAGGACCTGAGAGATCATCTTGGACGAAGAAATCCTACATTCTATAAAAAAAGAAAAATAATCTCTACATAATTTACTCAGGGACACACAGATAGGTAGCAAAAGAGCCAGGATTTAAATTAAGGTCCTCCAACACCAAATCTCACAATCTTTGCAATATAATATACTTTTAAAATCTCACCCAACTCTAAATCTTCTGATTCTGCTTTTTTCCCCTCAATAGTATTTTATTTTTTCAAAAATATGCAAAGATAATTTTCAACATTCATTTTCATAAGACTTTGTGTTCCAAATTTTTCTCCCTCCCTCCCTTATCTCTCATCTCCCCAAGACAGCTAATAATCCAATATAGGTTAAACGTGTGCAATCCTTTTAAACATATTTCCATATTTGTCATGTTATACAAGAAAAATCAGACTAAAAGTGAAAAAAAACATGACAAAGAAAAAACAAACAAACAAACAAACAAACAGGTGAAAACACTATGCTTCAATCCACATTCAGTTTCCATAGTTCTCTCTCTGGGTACCAATGACATTTTCTGATTCGGCTTGTGAGATAGATTGGGTTTAAGAGATGCCATGTTCGGGAAGAGGGGAAAAATTTGGAACACAAGGTTTTGCAAGGGTTGATGTTGAAAAATTATCCACACATGTTTTGAAAATAAAAAGCTGTAATAAAAAATAAAAATAAACAAAAAAGAGATATCGTGTTCTAATTACTTTTCTAATACCTTACAATTCAAAACAATATAGTTTAGTTACCACATCTGTACAATAAAGGAGCTGAGGAAGAGGTGCTTTAAGATCCCTTCTTGTTCTATTAACCTTGGGTTTTATGATTCTGAAGTGTGGATGGACAGTAAGCAAACATAAATCACAAGCCGAACTTTAGAACTCAATGGGATTTTAGACTACAGAGAAGAAAACTGAGGTCAATGGACATGGCCAAGGAGATTAATGGACCTGCCCATGATCATGATCATGAAGCTAGTAAGCATCTCAGGTAAAATCTGAATCCAATTCTTCCTGATACTAGGTCCTGAATTCCATCTTTTATATATCATTGAATTTCAAAGTCGTAGAGAGAATAAGAATAAGCCTGAAAGGAATGAATGAATAAAACACATATTTCTATTTCCTCTAAGCAAAGAAGTCAGTGTTGATGGTAGGGTACCAGGTTAAAGAAGAATACTTATAGTTTGTATGTTTAGAAAGGATAGACTCAAAAAAGTGTGTTCTCTTTCCTTCTATTAATGAAAGAAGGAATCATGAAAGGAGCAGGATTATAGAAGTGATTAGAATAATGATTGCCCTTTCAGCAGATTAGGACTGAAAGGGGATCAGACAAGCAGTCAGGCAATAAAAATAACAATTACAAAAATAGCTAGCACGTATATAATACTTTAAAGTATATGAAACACTTTGTGTATTTTTTCTTATTTGATCCTTGGAGAAACTTCAGGAGGTCAGTGCTGTTACTATTCCCATTTTACAGGTGAGGAGACTGAGCCAGACAAAAAGTTAAGTGATTTAGGATTACGGGGCCAGAAAGTATCTAAGGTAGAATTGTTTTAGCCCTCTATCCACCTGTGCCACCTAGTGGCTTTTTTTTATGTCAAAGTTAAATGATTAAAGAAATCTCTCATTGAGTGTATATCAAGAAACATGGTGAGAGGAATTGTAATAAATAATAATAACAACAACAATAATAATAATAATAGCTGACATTTTTATACCACTACAAAATCTGTAAAGTTATCTATTTACTATGCCTCATTTAATCCATAAAACCTGGGTGGTATAAGCACTATAAGAATTTTTATTATTATCCCCATTGCTATTTTAATCATATTCAGCTCTTTATGACCTCATTTGGGGTTTTCTTGCAAAGATACTGGAGTAGTCATTTCCTTCTCCAGCTCATTTTCCAGAGGAGGAGACTGAGGCAAACATGATTAAATGACTTGCCCAGCGTCTCCTAGCCAATTTTAACTCTTCTTCCTGACTTATACCATGCCATCCCCATTTTGCAGATGAGGAAATTGAGACTGAGGGGAAGTTAAGAGAATTAATTGTCCATTATCTCACAGCTAGTGGAAGGAATATACACTCAGATTTCTGTGGCCAAATTCCTCACACCCAAGCCCCTTCCTTCAAGGCAGCACTGTGTTAAGGAAGGAACAGAGGATTAGAGAACCTGGGTACTAATAACAGCTCTTAACTCCCAGGCTTTTGGGGATCAAATGTGATAATGTCTGTAAAGTATTTAGCATAGCACATAGCACACAGCACACAGTAGGGGCTGTATAAATGTTTATTCCCTTCCTTGGGGAGACCAAGCCACTAATAAAAATAAAAGGCCAACATATTTTAATAGATGAAAATTAATGTTCCTAGACTTTCATTTCCTAAATTAAAATTAAAACTGAACATTTAGAAGCAAATAAATATCTTATAAAGATTACTTCTAATGGCTAACAAATGTATTCATAAAATGTGAACTAAAACAATGTGACTGTGTAACAGTGATGGAGTTACAAAGGATTCTGAGCTTTCTGGATAGAATAGTGAATATCAGAGAAATATCATTTTACTGATTCCAAAGTACATCCCAAGTAACTGATGACTAGTGGGTTTTTTTATATCTATTGTAAAAAATCAGTAGAGTTCAAATTCCATAGTATCATAATTCCAAGAGTTTATTATCAGCACCACATAATAAACATCATCATTTCTATAATTAAGATAAGCACAAAGATCATGAATTGCCCCATTAAGGAGCACAATGCTGACTTTCTGAATTTCATGCTGGTCTTTCAAACATAAAATCCATTGGCCCATTTCCTATAGAATTAGATCTTTGATGAGATAACAGAAGATGTCATTTTTTATAATTTTATTTCTATCACAAGTTTGAGACTGCCACGATCCTTTTCTTTCTTTCTGTTTGTTTTTTATTTGTTTGTTTGTTTTTGGTTTTTTGGCAAGGCCTTTGGGGATAAAACTGACTTACCCAGGATCACACAACTAAGAAGTGTTAAGTGGCCAGTACTCTATCCACTGCACCATTTAGCTTTCCCTAGCCTTTTCTTTCCCAAATAAATTACCCCTAGGCTGAGTGTGATGGTGTGCACATACAATTGTAATCCTAGGTACCCTGTTACCAGGAAGACAGAGGCTAGCAGATCTCTTGAGTTTGAGAGATCTAAATTTTAGTAGACTAAGCCAATGAGGTGTTGGAATTAGTTCTGCATCAATATAACAGACTCTAAAGGAACACTAGATTGCCTAGGGAGTTTTCAATAAGCCCAGGTCAAAAATGAAATAGGTCAAAATGACACTCCTATGCCAAAATGGATTGAGCCCAAGGTAGATAGATTAGATAATAGATAAATTTAAAATTGGGTCACATTAATATTTTAAAAAGGTATGTTAAAAGCAAGTCAGCAGGACTTCACAGGGAGCAATGTAGAAGACGACATTAAAGGTGAGTGATATAGGACAAAAAGCTATGGATTTGTATATTCTAATATTTTTAAAGCAAAAAAGAAAAAAGCTTATTAATTCAAAAAATAAAGATAGATAAATAAAGCAATTAAAAAAACAAAAGGCAGTTGAGCAGGACATAGAGATAGTTAGGACAGTTTAAAAGTAATGTGTAGAATTGACTTCTTTGTCTTTTTGCTTGAAAAAAGTGACATATGCTTTTTTTTTTTTGCTTTTTGCTGAGGCAATTGGGGTCAAGTGACTTGCCCAGGGTCACACAGCTAGGGGATGTTAAGTGTCTGAGACCAGATTTGGACTCACGTCTTCCTGAGTTCAGGGCTGGTGCTCTATCCACTGCGCCACCTAGCTGCCCCGACATATGCTTTTTAAATACAGTGTTACATACTTGACTTTTATGGAAGTTATTGTATAACTTCACATATGGTTTCTTCATTATGGGTGGGGATAAGGGAAAGATTTTAAAACTCAAAAATTTTAATGTAAAAAATTTTGTTTTGAATGTAATTGGGGAAAAATATTAAATAAATAAATGAAATACCAAATGAAGTATTATGAAATGGAACTACGGAGCTTAATGTCTCTTTAAGTACAAAGATTCTCAGATTCTAGGAAGTGTCTTTCTCACATAAAGAGAATTACTATATTTCTGTGTAAGAGGAGGAAATATTTCCGACACCTCTTATGAAATTTATAAAAGATAACTTTGTGAACTGGAAAGAAAATACTGGATTTGAGTGGAGGGATATCAAAGGAATTGAGTTCAAATTCTGACTGAGCCACTTACTATCTCTGAAACCTTAGGCAATTTACTTAACCTATATAGGCTTCAGTTTCCTTAACTGTAAAATGAAGGGTTGATTGAGCTCACTTCTAAAGTCTCTTCTGGTAACTATAATATCTAAGAACCTTTGATCTTATATTAGGCTCACATGATTCCATGAAAGTCACCAAAAGCTCATTTACATTATGGTGCTACATCAAACCATTCTCCTTGACTATTCAAAAATTTACCTTGATTCAAAGCAAGAGCTGGAGCGTAAATAACAATTCCAGTATACAGAATCTAGAAAAGGAAAACCAGAGTAAGACAACTCAAATAATATAGCTTAACAATCTATTAATTTTTTGAAATTTAGAGTCCATTTATTGTTCAACTTATTAACTTATTTTCTACATAGAGAGAAAATGTCCACTCCCTCTTGTGCCCTCCAGCTGGTTCCATCTCCAGAACAAGTGATTTCATTGTATGGATCCAACAATTAATTTTCATGTTTTGTTGACTATATGTTTAACCAATTTTACTAATAAAATTATATATGTGCTCATCATTAACTGATAAATGAATTAAAATTAAAGTTACAAGTCCTTTTTTTTTTTTTTTTTTTTTATCTGCTCCTCCTGGATGGCCTTATCTTCTCCCATTAGCTCCATAAGAATCTTTTGAACATTCCTTACTCTGGTACCTCTATTTGGGTCAGGACTCATTGAGAAAGCCTTGCTTTCCTCTTCCTGCATGTCAACTTTATTTTTTATTAGATATTAGTTATTTTCCTACTCTCTGGCCATTCCCTTCTACTATGATTACAACTCGTAGTTAGTAATAATAAGATCTATATAGTACTATATCTAGTAGTAGCTATATCTAACTACTATTATAGTATCTATATAGTACTATAAAGTTCACAAAATTTGTACATATTAACCCATATTTATGTTAAAAATTAATGTACCCCACATTGGATCTAGTAAACTATTGCTAACTCTGAACATTACACCTTTTATTATAACATTATTGTTATTATTTATGTGCATATCTTTCACCTCTTTACTAGACGATAAGCTTCATTAGGGGAGAAACCACTTTGTATTTTTCTTTGCATTTAATATAGTGTTTTGCATATAATTTGCATTTAATTAGGGACTCAATAAATATTTGTTTCCAAGAATGAATCACACCCACACCCACTCTTGTTTTGAATTCTGTCACATTTCAGCAAAGACACTGAAAAACTGGAGTCTATTGCCAGAGAGACAGACAGAATTGGTGATGTCATTTGTGAATGACCAAAGGGTTAGGAGATAGCCTAGAGAAGAGAAAATCTGTGGCATATGGGCTGAGGGTCATAGAGAAGAGAGGCTAGGATGGCTAAATTCAAGTGTTTGAAGGATTCTCATGGAAAAGGGAACTGAACATCCTTTTCCCCCAACCAGAGGACTGAACCAGAAAAAAGTATCAAAATGTCAGGGCCAGAATTGGGAGCTGTCCAACATCAGAATAAGCTTCCAACGAAATGAGTTCCCCATTGATGAAGATCTTCACATGAAAACTGGACAAGCATAGGGCTCAGACACAGAGCTGGATGGAATCTGCCTAATTCTGATTCTGTAATTTATTTTACATATGAGAAAATTGAGCTCCAAGATGGAGTGTCAAAAGTAACAGGTAGCAATCATCAAAGGTGAGATTGGAACTCAGGTCCTCATTTGGAGCCAGTGGTTTTTCCATTGCTCCATTGTGGAGATGATGTAAAAGGGATCCCTAGTCAACTAGGGCATTCTAGCTTCCAGCTTTGGCATTCTGCACTCCCATGCTCCTATCTTTACTCTCTTCATTAGGAGGACTCTATATGGAAACTCTCATATTTCTATATAATCTTTTTTTGTCTTTATAGGAACATATACTCACTGGTATAGCTTAGAATGCTTAACTATTTCCTGGCCAGTAAAATATAGTCTTTATTTCTCTTAATGGAGCTATTTCCTAATAACTTGGCATCATTATGATTATTAATTTATTTAGGGAGGCAATCAAGATTAAGTGATTTGATTTGTCAAGGGTCCCCCAGCTAGTTAGTGTCTGAGGCTGGATTTAAACACAGTTCTTTCTGAAGACAGGGTGAGTGCTTTATCCAGTGTGACCTAGTTGTACCCACATAATTTTTTAAAACAAAATTGAATTTCCATGTTTGCAGCTGTGTGTATGTGTGTGTGTGTGTATGTGACTGAGAAAGCCATAAGCATGTCCAGAAATTTTCTTGGGGTGGGGGGGAATGAGAGTTCCTCATTCCTAATCAATCACTCCTCTGAGCACTTCAAAGAATGACTTAGGGAAGGATTGAATTGGTAGGGCAAGTAGGAATCATTAATTATACACATCAGCTATGGACCTCACTCAGTAGCTCAAGCCAAGAAGCATGACCAGTTTCCCTTTTCTTCCTCTTTCTACCTCTCCTACCACCTGGAGAATCAGGATATAAATTTGGCCCAAGCATCATTCAAATCACCGTGACAAAGGTCTACATGGCTTTCGATTGTCAAAATTAAGAAGAAAAGTCTTCTACCTTTTTCCATTGGTTCACTCCTAAGAGATTGACTATACTTTGCCAAAATCCTTATCCACGATGAAGTGCTGAACTTAATGAGTCAGAAAGGTTCTTTGGGACAGCCCTTTGCCACATCAGTAACCCCAAACACTTCAGGCAACAATTAGCATTCCTGGCTTCAAAATGACTTACTTTGCCAAGCTTTTGAACCAGGTTGAGCCAATTTCTCTGGCACATTCCTGTGTTCTTGGATTGTTTTTTTAAGGAAATGCTTGGCTTTGAAGGGGAGCTCATCAATGTGTGATTTTTATAACCTCCCAATTTAAAGGCTGGTTTTCAGTTGAGTAAGCATTTGGTATTTCTTTTATTAAAGACATAATTTTTTTTGAAAACCACCTTTGATTCATGCATGCCTTTTTCAATCTTCTGTCCTCAAAGTGTCAAACAAAAATGATGAACCTCTGTACAAGTATCCATTGTTGTTTTTTTTTTTTATTCCTCTTCCTGATATTTGATTCTCACCTGATCATCCCAATGAATAGAGAAGTACATTGGGAGTCAAGAACTCAGTCTGAAACCCACCTCAGCTTCATAGTAACTGCATGACCCTGAGCAAATTAGGTCCCTGCTGGAAAACCCAGGATCCTCATTTCTAAAGCAGAAATAATAACCATAAATTTATAGTATCTAAAATAATATTTTTAAGTGAATATGTAGCAGAATATTGGATGAGTGGTATGAAAATATATCTTCCATGAGTGTACATATGTAACCTATATCAAATTGTTTACTGTCTTAGGAAAGGGACAGATGAGGATGGGAGGGAGAAAATTTGAAATTCATAATTTTAAAAAATGAATGTTAAAAATTGTCTTTACATATGATTGGAGAGAAAAGGGGAAAAAAGAATGTATCTTGAGTTTGGGGGTTGGAGGATCTGGATTCAAATCCTGGTTTCAAAACTTTGCCATTTTCATTTTTAATTTAATTTTCATTTCAAAAACTAATTTTTTTTGCAGCTTAAGCATTTTTGTTTCCATTCCTCCATGTATTTATTTATTAAATTCTCCCACAAAAGGCTGTCTAGGGCTATTTTCAATCACTTTCAGACCCATCTTTGCCATCCTATAATTAGCATATATTAAAAATACACATGCTAATTAATTTTAATAAAAAATTTATTTCAAGTTCATTTCACTTCTCTAAACCTCAGTTTCCTTTCTTCAAGTATAAAAATGAAAAAGAAGACTTGTAAAATACCTTTCTATCTCTAAAGACATAAACCAATGATCATATAGCGTCAGGCATTGAGTTCTGGGCCAGGGGTCAGCAGGATGCAGATTCAAATCTTGCCACCCTATTTACCAGCTGTGTGGCTTTGGGGAAATTACTATTCTTCTTCAGTTTCCTCATTTGTCAAAATGAGGGGATATAACTCCATCAGTTCCAAATCTATGTCGATATGAGTCTATCAGTCAGAGTTGCTATCTGTTCTACAGTGGTAATTGCTGTTCCCAAAGTAGGAGCCCTCTGTGCAGAACACTTCACAACTCAAATCCTTTGTACATTCACCAACTAGGTGAACCCCACAGGAGTACACTGAGAAAAGTGCTTTGCAATTTTTAACTATATATGGGGAATTGTCAGTAATTCTTGAGCATTTCCAATAAAGTCTTCATATATCTTTGCCATATTAAGTTATTTATAACAATTTTTTTAATTTAAAAAACTGGGATTTAATAATGTCCAAAGTAAGTAAACTTACATGACTTTTTCAAATCAGGTCTACAGATTCATCTAAATAATCCTATTTGTGAATAATAATCATTATTGCGGTAATAATAATTCTTATAAACAACTAGAATTTATGTAGTACTTTAAGGTTTGCAACATACTTTAGAAATATTTCTTAGGAGGTAGATACTATTATTGTCCGGGGGAAACTGAGGCCCAGAGAAGATATGACTTGCCCCATATCACAAAACTAGTAACTGTCTAGTAAGATTTGAACTCAGAACATTTTCTTAGTTCATTGAATCTCTCTTCTCAAAACTCTGTAATAACAGGAGTGCCGTCATACTCATTGTCTCCTATTTCCAGTTCATTTACTCTTTTTACCTTTCCCTTCTCACTTAGACCTTTTATAAACTCATTTAGAAGCTCCTCAATGAACAAGATACCCAGTTTCCATAGATATTTGACCAAAACACTTTAGATTGCAAAAGTATAAAAAGTACACTGGAGCTACTTACCGTTTGAATGATGAACAGAATGGTCCCACAAAGGCGAATGTATTTATTAAAACGAAGCTCTAAGTACTTAAAAAAAAAGGTAAAATATTTTAGTAGGCATGACCAATGCTTCCCATCCTAGAAGAGTGTCCATCACAGTTTTAGATCTACAAGAATCAGAAGGTCATGTAATCCAAACCCTGCAGAAGAACCCAGATCCTTTGTAGGACCATCACCCGCCATCCATCCCCCAAATTAATAAACCCTTCTCAGGATCCTTGAGAACTTGGAAAAGCAATCTAGGAATCATGAGACCAATGATAAAGAAATTTTTATTTATGGCCCAAGTTAACATCAGACAGTCCAACCCTACAGTACAGGAAAGTGCAAATAAGACAGGGCTCAAAGTTAGGGGAACTGAGTTAATTAAAGGGACATTATTACTTCTGAATTTTTTTCTTTGTTTACCTATATGGAATTTGCAAATCCTACATAGAATATTGCTTGGCCTAAATAAAGACAAATACCTTTACCTCACTTTTGGTCATCTATGTTATCCCCCCATCATCAGAAAGATAGAGAACTGATATTATTTTAATATAGTGTTTTCCCCTTTTTTATTGTTTTCTTTTTTCTGGTTATACATGTATGTTATTATTTTTAATACACATTTTTAATGAATCATGTTGGAAGGAGAAAAAAAATCAACAAAAAGGGAAAATCACGAGAGGAAAAAAAACAGAAGAAAATTTTTTTAAAAAGCAACCTTTGGGGCAGCTAGGTGGCGCAGTGGATAGAGCACCAGCCCTGAAGTCAGGAGGACCTGAGTTCGGATCTGGTCTCAGACACGTAACAGCTGTGTGACCCTGGGCAAGTCACTTGACCCCAATTGCCTCAGCAAAAAA
>JAJPUD010000397.1:421713-434313 GCA_023553655.1 Myrmecobius fasciatus | reverse complement strand
GATTCTCTGTGTGTCTCTGTCTCTGCCTCCATCTTTCTCTCTACTCCTCCCTCTCTCCATTCTAATCCTCTCTTCTCTCTTTCTTCCTCCCTATCTTCTCTCTTCTGCTCTCTGTCTCTCTTCCTTTCTCTGTCTCTGTCTCTCTTTCTCCTTCTCTTCCTCCCTCTCTTCCTCTCTATATCTTTCTCCTTTTCTCTGCCTATCCCTGTTTGTCTCCATCTCTTTGTCCTCCCCCCATATATGTTTATATAAATATACACATGAGTCTCTACATATGTACATATAAAATGATCTACCTACACATAAATATATAAATTAAATCATAAATAAAATTTAAATCAGTAAATATTTACTTATTATATTTCTATATTCTATATTCTATTGTACTGTGAGGTCATTTATCTATCTACTAAACCATTTCACCTCACATATGTATATGTATGTCTCTATGTATGTATGTCATGATTCTAAAAAAGTATGTTGGAGAAAAATCCTAGTATCATGAACATCTTAAGATGTTTATTTCTGGCTCTATCATATACATGTAGTATATGCCCCAATCTCTATCATATACATGTAGTATATGTCCCAATCTCTATGTGTGTTTCCAGATATGAGATTTCATTATTGTATAGAACTTCCAGTCTGAACACTCCCTTCATTAATGCAGATCAGTCAGCTGTCATTTACATGTCTTAATGAATTGTCCTGCATTAAAAGATTAGGTTATTTGTCCTTAGTCATAGGAAAGCAAAACTTGAATGCAGGCCTTCATAACCTCAAGATCAGCTATCTATCCTCTAGAAAAAGCCTGGTTCCTTTATATAGGTATGAGAGAAGAACAAGATGTACTTAATCTCCTTCAGAGATAACAAAAGGAGAAAGGAATAGGATAATTGATTTATGGCAGGATACAGGGAGGTTAATTGCCTGGATTGGGATTGCCATCAGGTGCTTTACTATTTTACCTGGAAAATGAATCCAAACTAGAACCAAGCTCAGCACTCTCTGCTCCCCGCTCAGTTTGTTTGTCCCCTCTCACTAATTTGAGTTAGTAATATTATTTTTCTAGCCCTCATTCCAATTTGGGATATATTACGGCAAACAAAACTTCAAGAGGAAAAGGGATGCATAAAGCTCCAGAAATCAACGAAATTGTAGTGGAAATCCTTCCACCCTTCTACTTCCCAATGAACCAACAAGGATGATTAAATAAACATTTGACCATGTCATTGTAGCATTCCCAAGAGATGATGGGGAAAGGAGATAGGATATCCTAAATGGAGAGGAAATATGTTACAGGATTTAGAATCAGAGTACTTGCCACTTAATACTAGAGTGACCCTACTACTTAATACTAGAGTGTCATTTAATCTCCTCCAGGACCCAGAGGGAAGGGAAGGTTGGTCTTGATGACCCTTAAGGTCTCTTCCAATTCTAACTCTACAATCCCATGATCCTAAATTCAATATTGTAAGATCTGCCCAAACCAACCTTTCCCCCTCCCCCCAGAGGTCAAGGGGCACCTTACCTCGTAGGTGCTGGTAATTCCTAGTTTGTAAAAGACTGGAAGGAAGACCTCAGCGCTGACGATGACCACTAAGGCGTAAGTGATGGCAAAGATGCTGAAAATGGCTCCAAAGCGATAGACCTCCGAGGGAGTCCCCAGGACGGTGACCGCGGACATGAAGCTCGCGGTGAGGGACAGCGCCACCGGCACCGCGGTCATTTTCCGGCCGCCCATTAGGAAGTCCTTGGAGGTCTGCTGGCCGCCCCCGGCGAAGGCATAGTACACCCCGATGGCCGCGGAGATGAGCAGCATCGCGGCGAACACCAAGTAGTCCCACACCACGAAGGTGCCGATTTCCCGCGGCGCGCTCATGATTGCGCAGCAGCGCAAACTCCTTTCCAAGTCCCGGAGGGAGCCGGCGTCTCAGGGAGCACCTAGCTAGAGGGGAGTGTGACAGAAGTGTCCTTATGTCAATCAGCCGGGCCAGTGGAGTCTTCTCAGGGGAGTGTCCCCTGCTTGCCCCCTCCCACCCCTCCCAGGGGAACAGACAGAGACCGCAGCTGGATGAGCCTGGAGCCCTACACTCGGAACCGGGGACTGGAAGTGTGGGAAGGTATGGAAAGAGATTCAGCAGGTGTAAGTGACTCAGCTGCCAGCGACTCACTGCTTGCCAGCCTCCGGGGACAGCAAAGCTAGGCTAGATGCTGGAGACTTGAATGCCGGGTCCAGAATGAGTCTGGTGACACAGGTTAAGGAGCTCGAGGTCTCCGAACCTTGGCCAGCGACCTAGCAGGAAGTGGGAACTTTGGCCACCCCATTGGGAAGGGCAGATGCAAATTTTAAAGGAGAGGGAGAGGCTGGAGGAGGAGTGTGTGTTTGTCTATGCAACTCCTTGCATTACGGGAAGAGAAACCAAAGGATTTTTCTTTTAACAGATAGCTTCTCCAATTATGGAGAGAGGGTAGCTCTTACCCTTCTCCAGATTTCTAAAGGATGGAAGGGGGAAAAAAATGTATTTGTCTGTTACAGCCATGTGTGTGATCTTCGTAATACTGTGATACATATATTCATAAAGACATATCTGCAAATCAGATAATACATAAGCCATACTCTTGAGAATATTCAAGATTCGGTGTTGCAATAATAATTGATGCGATTTCTATGCATTTATGCAATTATGCATTAATGCAATTTCAATGGTATTGTTGAGGTCCTGGGTATCTAGGTGGGTATCTAGCCTGAAAAGCACTGAAGCACTGATATAATACTCCTTTAGTCAAGCTAAAAGGAGCATTGATTGTATAGAAATAAAAATATTAGAGATCTCAGCCTTAAGGGGGCCTTTCCTTCTTAAGTAGGGCTTTTTGTTCAAGTGGACTTTTTTTTTTGAAGGCAATTGGGGTTAAGTCACCCACCCAAGGTCACACAGCTAGGAAGTGTTAAGTGTCTGAGATCAGATTTGAACTCAGGGACTGAGTGGACTTCAGGGCTGGTGCTTTATCCACTGTGCCATATAGCTGCCCCATTAAGTGGACTTTTGATTACAGTTCCATCCCTGATGAGGGGCTCTTTACTTATCCAATTAGAAAGCTAAATTATGAAGTCAAACCCCCAGATTATATTTCCTCTATGAAAAGATCTGCTTGTCCTGTAGATCTTCACTAATTTCTATACAAATTTAGCCCACTAGTCAATGGTTTACCTAGTTATAGTTAACTTTTTTTTTATTAAAGCTTTTTTTTGAGGTTTTTTTATTAAAGCTTTTTATTTGCAAAACATATGCATAGGTAATTTTTCAACATTGACTCTTGCAAAGCTTTCTGTTACAATTTTTCCCTCCTACCCTCCACCCCCTCTCCTAGATGGCAGAAGTCTAATACATGTTAATTATGTTAAATATTTGACAGATCGAATATGTGTATACATATTTATACAATTATCTTGCTGTACAGGGAAAAAAAAACCTAAGAAGGAAAACATAATGCAAGCAAACATCAAGAAAGAGTGTGAAAATGCTATGTTCTGGTCCAGATTCAGATCCCACTGGCTTCTGCCTAGATGTAGATGGCTTTCTTCATCATTGAACAACTGGAACTGCTTTGAAACATCTCATTGTTGAAGAGAACCATGTCCTTTAGAATTGATCATCATATAGTCTTATTGTTGCCATGTACAATGATCTCCTGGTTCTGCTGATTTCACTCAGCATCAGTTCATGCAAGTCTCTTTAGGCCTCTCTGAAATCATCTTGCTGGTCGTTTCTTACAGAACAATAATATTCCATGCCATTCATATGCCATAATTTATTCAGCTATAGTTAACTTTTTTTAGGGTCCTAAATCCCTTTTACCAATCAATGTTGTAATCTTGCCCCACTAAACCCCCTTTTGGGTTAAGTCTGCTAACTTTTTTTTTTATTTATTTTTTATTTTATTTTATTTGCATAACATATGTGTGGGTAATTCTTCAACAATAACCCTTACATAGCTTTCCGTTACAAATTTTTCCCCCCAACTCCCCACCCCTCTCCTAGATGGCAGGATATCCACTACATGTTAATTATGTTAAAATATTGGCAAATCGAATATATGTATACATATTTCCAAACTTATCATTGTTGTGCAAGAAAAATCTTATCTACACAAACGATATATCAGATAAAGGAAACACAATGTAAGCAAACATCAATCAAGGAGTATGAGAATGTTATGTTGTGGTCCACATTTCACATCCCTCTCTCTGGGTGTATATGGCTTTCTTCAGTGAACAATTGGAGGTGGTTTGAAACATTTCATTGTTGAAGAGAGCCATGTCCATCAGAATTAATCGTCATATAGTACTGTTGTTGCCGTGTATAATGATCTCCTGGTTCTGCTCATTTCACTCAGCATCAGTTCATGTAAGTCTCTCCAGGCCTCTCTGAAATCATCTTGCTGGTCGTTTCTTACAGAACAATAATATTCCATAATATTCATATACCATAATTTATTCAGCCATTCTCCAATTGAAGGGCATCTATTCAATTTCCAGTTTCTAGCCACTACAAAAAGGGCTGCCACAAACAGTCTGCTAACTTTTTAAAGAATTGAGCCCTCAGTCAATAGCATAATCCTATTTTATGGCATCTTCCTCCTGGTTAATTATGAATTCCATTAGGGAACCTGTCTTTCTCCTTGATAATTGTTAAAAGCATCTCTTTGAAGGAAGTACATCCCCTTTCTTGCTAACATCTCTTAGAATTCAGCCTATAGCAGCACAATAAAACATTTACTCTTTGATTCAGAGGATCAAAGCCTACAAATTCTTTTGAGAAAACTCACTACACCAGCTTGTTACCTCAATTTACTTTTGGGGTCTCATCTTGTATCTCATCATTTGGTGGCTAACCTCATCATTCTGGTGACCTGGTACAGGAAGAGTCTGAACTGCACCCCATTACCTCAAAAATATGACTAATAACACAGTCATTAAAGTCACAAGCCTTATGTAATATGATTTCCAGGTAGTAGATTTTTGAGAGAGAGAAATAATTATTAATAACCAATGATTTGAGGAGTCCCAGAGTTCCCCCATTTTTCTATAGTCATTTCAAAATTCAGTGTCTTGAACAACACTGAATTAACTCTCCTCAATTTTGGCCATACTCCACCCAATTTTAGCAGGTATCTCTAATCTTAGGGGAATTCTATTCAATCAAACAGGTGTCAACTGATCTTTTTATCTAGATTGCCCAAGTCTCAGTATAGAAATAATTCTGTCCAAGAGTGACACAAAGTCACTCTCAGCCTACCACTGGAGTGAGCTCCTCCTCTAAAGATCACTTCTTATCCATCATTATCTAATCAGAGTTGATTGCTACCTTCAGGAACACCTCTCTTCCAAGGGCAGATAAACTGGGAGCCTACTGCCATGATTGTCTTTGGCATTCCCAAGTGCCACTGACCTCTTTTTATTAAAATGCTGGGATTGTAAGAGTCATGCTCCACAATTGATAAATGATCAAAAGATATGATCTATGTCCAAAGGACTATAAATTCACATATATCTTTGACCTAATAATACCACTACTAGACATTAATCCCAAAAGAGATTTTACAAAAAGGAAAAGGATTTATAGGTATAAAAATAATTATAGTACTTCTCTTCTCAGGGAAAAAAATTGGAAATTGAAGGGATGCCCATCAACTGGGGAAGGGCTGAATAAGTTATGATATGTGATTATGATGGAATGTTCTATGGGCAATGCTGAACAGAATGCTCTCAGAAAAAAACACGGAAAAGTCCTCCATGAACTCAAGCAAAGTGAAATGTGCTGTATACCAAGTAATAGCCATATTCTGGGATGATCAGCTGCAAATGACTTGGCTATTCTCAGCTGTACCATGATTCACAATTATTCTGAAGGACTTATGTCCATACCCAGAAAAGGAACTGATTGTGTCTGAATATATGATTCTCTCTCTCTCTCTCTCTCTCTCTCTCTCTCTCTCTCTCTCTCTCTCTCTCTCTCTCCCCCCCCACCCTGTGTGTGTCTGTCTCTCCCCTTTATTTTTCTTGAAGAGTCTTGGGTTTTTTTAGGATAGGATATCTATGTTTTATTTCACAACATGACTTTTATGGAAATATTTTGAATAACTTCACATGTGGTTTCTTAATGGGGGCTAGAGATGGGGTTAAGGGAAAGAATCTGGAACTCAAAAGTTTTAAAATGTAAAAATTGTTTTAAACATAGCTAGTGAAAAAAATTAAATAAATAAAAATTAAAATCTTGGCATAAATAAAATAACTAATTACACAAAAATTATGTCTCTCCAACGTCACAGTTTTCTTCTAAGAGACTTGCTTTTACCTTCTAAAGAAGGCATTTATTTGGATATTAGTATTATTCATGATTTCTCTGAGTCTCAGTTTCCTATTCTGGAAAATAAAGGGATTAGAGTAGACCAGTAGCTAGACAGTTCAGAAGACAGATCACTGTACCAAGATGGAAGAAAACCTGAGTTTAGATCTCACTTAGATAGCTGATGACTAGCTGATAACTTTGAGCAGTTCAATTAATCTGCCTCAAATTTCTCATCTATAAAAGGGAGTTGTTTTGAGAATACAATGAGGAAAAAAATATTAAATATATTGCAAGCCAATAATATTTAAAACACTTTATAAATTTAGGTTATTATTATTATTTCTCAGATCTCTTTTTGCTCTAAGATTGTTTGTCTTTTATTTTCTTTATTTGGCATATCCAATATACAGCTTCCTATTTTAACTATTTATTCTTGAAGCAATTAAACTCAATTGTTTATTATATTATTGTGCTATAAGAAATGACAAGCATGATGATTTAAGAAAAACCTAAAAAAACTTATATGAACTGATGCAGAGTGAAGTGAACAGAACCAAGAGAGCATTGTACACAGTAACAGCAACATTATTCGAGGAAGAAGTGTGAATGACTTAGCTATTCTCAACAATACAATGATCTAAGACTATCCAACTCCAGAGGGAGGTGTGATATTGACTACAAACTGAAGCTTTCTCTTACTTTTTTATTTTGTTTAAGTTTTCTTGTACAAAATCACTAATATAGAAATGTTTTACTTAATTGTACAAGTATAATGTATATCTAATTGCTTACCATCTCAGAAAAGGGGAAAGGGGAAGAATAGAACTTGCAACTCAAAACTTTGAATACAAATGTTAAAAGGAAAAAAAAAAGAAAATGTTTATTAAACAAAGATTACTAAGTAAAATAGTTTATCATCTCTTCTAAAAAGGAAAAAAATACATCACTGTTATCATACATATGCTTATTCAGGAACTGCAAATGTCCAGATTATATATGGATATATATTACATGTGTAGTTATATATAATACATAATTACGTGTAGAATGCATAGAATATATATTTGTAACTAAGAATTCTTTCTGCATCTTTTTATGGAGGAATAATAATCTCCTGGAGGAAAACTTAATCCAAGTAATTCAATCATTTAAACAAATGCATGCTTTGTAATTATGTCTCACACTTGATTCATTTGTAAGAACTAGTCTGGTGAGTTTTGATGCTTACCATAAGAATCAAATCACCTTCTCAGGATGCCTTTTTGAAGTTGATATTCTAGGGTTTAAAGAAATAGGGAAATAGTGGTAGAAGAAATAAATACCTTTCCATTGATTCCTACACTTTAAAGAGAACCATGGTTCATAAAGGTATCAGAGAGCACTGTACATGCTTCTTCAGCTGCTTTTCCACCCTATAAAATTGCTTAACCTGTTTCTAGTAATGACAAATGGGTGTTAGTGGAGGCTTAAGAATATTCTATCCACTCCTTTCTGTCAGACTCCACTCATAATATTTACATCATACATAATATTTAGCAACAAGAAGTGAAAAAGTTCTGGAGTTGGAGTCAAGAAGACGGAAGTCCTTTTTTTTTTTTAAATTAAAGCTTTTTATTTGCAAAACATATGCATGGATAATTTTTCAACATTGACCCTTGCAAAACTTTCTGTTACAAATTTTTCCCCCCCTCCCCCACCCCCCCCCCACCCCCCACCGAGGCTAATACATGTTAACTATGTTAAAATATATGATAAATTCAATATATGTATGCATATTTATACAATTTTCTTGCTGGACAAGAAAAAATTGGATCTAGAAAGAAAAAAAAAAAAACAACAACCCTGAGAAGGAAAACAAAATGCAAGCAAACATCAACAGAAAGCGTGAAAATGCTATGTTGTGGTCCACCCTCATATCCCACAGGCCTCTCTCTGGGTGTAGATGGCTCTCTTCATCACTGAACAATTGGAACTGTTTTGAATCATCTCATTATTGAAGAGGACCATGTCCATCAGAATTGATCATCATATAGTCTTGTTGTTGCCGTGTATAATGATCTCCTGGTTCTGTTCATTTCACTCAGCATCAGTTCATGTAGGTCTCTCCAGGCCTCTCTGAAATCCTCCTGCTGGTCATTTCTCACAGAACAATAATATTCCATGACATTCATATACCATAATTTATTCAGCCATTCTCCAATTGATGGGCATCCTTTCAGTTTCCAGTTTCTTGTTACTACAAAAAGGGCTGCCACAAATATTTTTGCACAGGTGGGTCCCTTTCCCTCCTTTAAGATCTCTTTGGGATATAGGCCCAATAGAAACACTGTTGGGTCAATAGGTGTGCACAGTTTGATAACTTTTTGAGCATAGTTCCAAATTGCTCTCCAGAATGATTGGATCCATTCACAGTTCCACCAACAATGTATCAGTGTCCCAATTTTCCCACATCCCCTCCAACATTCATCATTATCTTTTCCTGTCATCTTAGTCAATCTGATAGATATGTAGTGGTATCTCAGAGTTGTCTTAATTTGCATTTCTCTAATCAATAGAGATTTGGAGCACCTTTTCATATAATTACAAATAGTTTTAATTTCTTCATCTGAAAATTGCCTGTTCATATCCTTTGACCATTTATTGATTGGAGAATGGCTTTGAATTATTATATTGACATTATATATGACTTTTTATATGAATTTATATGAATTATATATGACAATTCTGAGTCAATTCTCTCTATATTTTTTTTATATCAGAACCCTTAAATGTAAAAATGATTTCCCAATTTATTGCTTCCCTTCTGATCTTAAAACTAAAATTCTGATGTGATCCCTGACACATAGTAGCTGTGTAACTCAGGTGAATCACTTAACTCAGTTTCCTCATTTTTGTAATCAGAATAATAATGTGAAGCAATGGAAAGGCTACAGGTCTGGAGTCAGGAAGTCTAAGTTCAAATCTTGACTCAGACACAAGCTTTTGTGACCCAGGACTAGGGGCTTAACTATGTATACCTCAGTTTCCTCAACAGTAAAATGGGGATGATAAGAGCACATCCCTCACAGTGTTGTTGTAAAGATCAAATGAGACAATAATTATGACTTAGCACCATGCCTGGCACACAGATGTTTCATAAATACTTTCTGTCTTCCACTTTTCTTGCAGCATTTACCTTTCTAGGGATGCTGTGAGCATCCGATGAGGTCCCAGGTAGCCAGGTGGGCACTGGGAGAGAAAGTCAATCTATAAACAATCTGGAAACCTAGTTACTTTTTGAGGCAAGCAGGAAGGAGCTCTGATAGGATTATAAATGGACCATTTTAATTTTACTTATACCTTTTGTTCTTAAGTAAGCCTTTTGCTCAAATGTTTGTGATTACAGTCCCACCCCAGGTGGAGGTCACTACAAATCCCAACTTTACTATAATCCAATCAGAAAACCAAGTTCAAAGCCATGTGGAACCCCGGAATTATATTTTCCCTATTAAAAGTCTGCTCATACTATAGATCTTTGCTAATTCTTAGGGTGCTAAATCTTCTTTAGGGTTAGCTTGCCAGGGTGTGCTCCCATCTCATGGTGTCTTCCTCTGGGTTAATTGTGAGTTTCACTCAGGAATTTGTCTTTATTCTTGCTAATTGCTAAAACCCCTTTCCTAGGTAATTCCTCTTCAAATTTAGCCCATTCTTAGCAGTGTAATAAAACCATTGTCCTTCTTGTGCAGCATGATAATTGTGGAAATATGTATAGAAGAATCGCATATGTTTAAAATATATTGGATTACTTGCTATCTAGGAGAGGGAGTGGAGAGAAGGGAAGGGAAAAAATTGGAATACAAAGTTTTGTGAGGGTTAATGTTAAAAACTATCTTTTCATATATTTTGAAAATAAAAAGCTATTATTAAAAAAAATCTTTGCCCCTTGATTTGGAGGTTTATACCTACAAATTCTTTTGGAATGTCTTGTGACACCAGCCCATAATCCCAACATACTTTTGGGGTCTCACCCTATACTCCATCACTCTAGTGATAATACAAGAAGAGTGACTGCATACAATAGCCTCAACAGATCCAATGCTAATTTGGAACTATGCTAAAAAGGGCTATCAAACTGTGCACATCCTTTGATCCAGCAATGTCTCTACTGGGCCTGCATCCCAAAGAGAACATAAAAAAGAGAAAGGGACCCACATGTGCAAAAATATTTGTAGCAGTTCTAGCAAGGAACTGGAAACTGAGTGGTTGCCCATCAGTTGGAGAATGGTGAATAAATTATGGTATATGAATGTTATGGAATGTTATTGCTCTGTAAGAAACGACCAGCAGGACGATTTCAGAGAGGCCTGGAGAGACTTGCATGAACTGATGCTGAATGAAATGAGCAGAACCAGGAGATCATTATACACGGCAACAACAAGATTATACGATGATCAATTCTGATGGACGTGGCTCTTCAACAATGAAATGATTCAGGCCAGTTCCAATGTCTTAGGATGAAGAGAACCATCTGCACCCAGAGAGAGGACTATGGGGATTGAGTGTGGATCTCAACATAGTATTTTCACTCTTTTTGCCGTTTGCTTGCATTTTGTTTTCTCTTTCATTTTTTCTCTTTTTGATCTGATTTTTTTGTGTGTGTGTGCAGCAAGATAACTGTGGAAATATATATATATATAGAAGAATTGTATGTTTGATATATATTGGATTACTTGCTGTCTAGGGGAGGGGGTGGAGGGAAGTGAGGGAAAAAACTTGGAACACAAGGTTTTGCAAGGGTGAATGTTGAAAATTATCCATGCATATATATATATATATATGTAAATATATATATATATATAAATATATATATATATATAAAATATTCTTCCCCCCCCAGGCAATGGGGTCAAGTGGCTTGCCCAAGGTCACATAGCTAGGAAGTGTGAAGTGTCTGAGGTCAGATTTGAACTCAGGTCCTCCTGACCTCAAGGCTGGTGCTCTATCTACTGTACCACCTAGCTGCCCCCCATGCATATATTTTGAAAATAAAAAGCTTTTTAATAAAAAAAAGATCAATATTAAAAGCTCTTTGTACACTTTAAAATGCTATATAATGAAGGATAGGGACTGATTTGGCATAAGGAAATTCTAGATGAGAAAACTACCAATGCAAAATGGAACCTTCTCTTCAATTTATACTCTTAAATTTATTTTTTAAATTTTTAGTTTTTTTTAAAACACGGAAAAATATTTTAAATCCAATATAGGCATACATATTTATGCAATTATACTGATGCACAAGAAAAATCAGATCAAAAAGTTTAAAAAAATGAGAAAGAAAATAAAATTCAAGCAAACCACAGCAAAAAGAGTGAAAATACTATGTTATGATCCACCTTCAGTTCCCACAGTCCTCTCTCTGGGTATAGATGACTCTCATCATCACAAGATCATTGGAACAGGCCTAAATCATCTCATTGTTGAAGAAAACAATGTCCATCAAAATTGATCATCATATGGTATTGTTGTTGCCATGTATAATGATCTCCTGGTTCTTCACACTTCACTTAGCATCAGTTCATGTAAGTCTCCAGGCCTCTCTGAAATCATCCTCCTGGTCATTTCTTATAGAACAATAATATTCCATAATATTCACATACCACAACTTATTCAGCCATTCTCCAATTGATGGGCATCCACTCAGTTTCCAGTTTCTAGCCACTACAAAAAGGGCTGCCACCAATATTTTTGCACATGTGGGGCCCTTTCCCTTCTTTAAGATCTTTTTGGGATACAAGCCCAGTAGAGCCACTACTGGATCAAAAGGTATGCACAGTTTAATAGCCCTTTGGGCATAGTTTAGGGTCCCTTTCTGATATAAATCTGAGCTTCTGATTTAATGATCAATTTCTTTTTTTAAAATTTTAATAGCATTTCATCCCCCCCCAATACATGCAAAGATAGTTTTCAACGTTCACTCTTGCATAACTTTGTATTCCAAATTTTTCTTCTTTTCCTCCATTCTTCCCCAAGATAGCAAACAATCCCATATAGGTTAAACTCATGCAATTCTTCTAAACATATTTCTATATTCATTATGCTGTGCAAGAAAAATCAGATCAAAAGAAAAAAAAAAACAGAAAGGGGAAAAATGAGCAAACAAACAACCATAAAAGGTGAAAGTACTATATTTCGATTCACATTCAGTATCTCTAATTCTCTCTCTTGATGCAGATAGCACTTTCCACCACAAGTCTACTGGAATTGC
>JAJPUD010000397.1:400002-417849 GCA_023553655.1 Myrmecobius fasciatus | reverse complement strand
CCTGCCTATCCAGAGTGATTCCCCATTCATGCCCTTCCATAAATCCCCCACAGGGGATCCATCCAACAAGCTGGAGGACCTTTTCTTAAATCAGTAATTCTTAACTTTTTTGTGTGTCCTGAATTCCTTTTTAAAAATTCTTTTTTTTTAAATAAAGCCTTTTATTTTCAAAATAAAAGCATTGTTTTCATCATTCACCCTTGCAAGACCTTGTGTTCCAATTTTTTTCTTCCTCCTTTCCCCCTGCCTCCTCTCCTAGATGGCAAGTAACTGGATCCTTTTCAATCAATAAATAAATATTTGTTAAGCATCTACTATGTGGCAAACATGATAAGTGCTAGGTATATAAAGAAATTTGCAGGGCAGACGAGAACATGCAAATAAATATAGAGAAAGCAAGTCAGATACAAGAAAAATTGGAAATGATTAACAAGAGAAGGTACTTTGGTGAAGGTTAGGGATGCTTACTCAGCTTTTAAAAGCATAAAATAAAATACATCAGATTGCAAGGGAAACTAATTACTTATTAAAAATATATTTTAAAAAATATATATACAGCAGTAAAATTATCTGATGATCAACTATGACAGACATGATTCTTCTCATCAATTAATTTATCCAAGGAAACCTCAATAAACTTTGGATGGAAAATGCGATCTGTTCCCAGAGAGAAACCTATGGAGACTGAATGTGGACCAATGTATACTATTTTCACCTTTTTTCTTCTTTTTTTCCATTCTCATAGTTTTTCCCATTTCTGATTTTTCTCTCCCAACATGACTCATATGGAAAATATAAAAAATGAATATACATGTATAACATATTTTTTTTTAATTTCAAAATTTTAAAAAATTTAAATAATTAAAAAAAACCCTTTAAATTGACATATCCCAGATTAAGAGTCCATATATTATGAAAGAGATTATATTGATGTTCTGAGTATTTGCATAGGAACAAAGGGCTCTTTTTCTACACCAAGATATGAGTTATACATTCTTATGTTCCCGGGGAAATCCTAGGTAGAGATCCTCAACAATAGAGATTTTGGGAGAGACATCTCCTTCGAATGAAACTGGTAAAGATGGATTCATAGCTTCCATAGTGAACCTGAGCAGGACACTTACTACTTGTTTGCCTCAGTTTCCTTATTTATAAAATGGCAATTATAGCACTTACCTCCCAGAGTTGTTGTGAGAATCAAATGAGTAAGGCACTTAGCACAGTGCCTGGCATGTAATAGATACTATATAAATGTTAACTATCATCTTCATCATCATCATCATCATCCCATTATATTAGGCTATAAGTAACAAATAGATAGCTTCTAGGGAAAGAATAACCAAGTCACGGCTGATGTTTTGCATTAATATAAGATAAAAAATGCAGTTAGGTGTACAGAGGGTGGGACTTGGAGTCAATAAGACTCATCTTCATAAGTTCAAATCTGATCTCAGACACTTACTAGTTGTGTAACTCTGGGCAAGTCACTTGCTCCTGTTTGCCTCAGTTTCCTCATCTGTAAAATAATCTGGAGAAGGAAATGGCAAACCACTCTAGAATTTCTGCCAAGAAAACTCCAAATGGGGTCACAAAGAGTTAGACAGAACTAAACAACAAGATGCAATACTGTCCAACACCAACACAAAGTGTTCTAAGGAAGGATGGAGTGAATTTTAGAGGGAAAGGGAACAAAATCTTAGAACCCTCAAAATTAGATCTTTACCATTAAAAAACAACAACAAAAACCTTTATCTGTGATTGAATTGAATTGGTATATGGAACTCTTAAGTGAACAAACTCTTTGTACCCATGTGGCAATTATTTTTTAACTTAATAGTTTTATAATAAGAGTTATTAAGCTGGAGTCTGGAGCTTTTATATATATATATATATACATATATATATATATATATATTTAGAATTATCTTTCTGTATAATTGGTTTCTTTTGCATTCCTCTGCATTGTATTTTACTCAATTAAAACCATGATCCAAGCAGGAGGCCTTAGGCTATACTAGAGTGCTCAAGGGATCCATAACACCAACAAATTTTAAGAAAGCCTGTCCTTTATGATGAAGAGAGCCATTTGCTCCAGAAAAAGGACTATGAGAGATGATTGTGGATCACAACATAGTATTTCCATCTTTTTATTGTTGTTTGCTTACTTTTGTTTTCTTTCTCATTTTTCCCTTTTTGATTTGATTTCTCTTGTGCAGCATGCTAAATGTAGAAAAATGTTTAGAAGAATTGCACATGTTTAATCTATATTGGATAGAGGGGTGGGGGGAAGGGAGGGAAAACAATTTAGAATACAAGATTTTGTAAGGGAGAATGTTGAAAACCATCTTTGTATATATTTTGAAAATAAAAAGCTATTATTAAAAAAAAAAAGCCTGTCTTAGAGAGCTGCCTGAGGACTTGGGAAGTAAAGTGAGGGGCCCAGGGTCACTTAGTTTTGGAAGTAATTTAAAGGTTTCCTAGGACCTGAACAAACTTGTTGTATACTAGGTTCCCATTTTCCTTATTTTTCTTGAAGTATAATTAGCCTGTAAGTTATAAACAGGTCATGTCTCAAGAATTTGTAAAAAGATTATTTGAAATTAGAACAAATTCTTCCATAGAAATCATGTTACATAGGGGCAGCTAGGAGTCACAGTGGATAGAGCACCAATGTTGAAGTCAGGAGTTCAAATTTGGCCTCAGACACTTAACACTTCCTAGCTGTGTGACCCTGGGAAAGTCACTTAACCCCAATTGCCTCAGGGGAAAAAATCATGTTATATAGCATGCTTAGGCTGGGCTTGCCCCCCAAAAATGTACTTATTTCAATATTTCTAAATGTTTATATCTATACATTTTTGTAGAAAATATTTATAGAAAAGAAATGAGATCAAATTACATAATTTCTAAGGTCCCTTGCACCCCAACATTCTGTCTTTTGTTTTTCTGTTTTTATGAAATGCAGGAGTTCCAGAATAATCAATAATATTGGGATGCAATCATTTCTGCTGTGTTTCCTCACCCAAAGGGAAACTGAATAGTATTCTACCTCCCATTGCCTTGCTTTTGTCCAGTTGCCTTCTAAATGAAGCCTCCTGATGAATGAAGGAAAGGAATGAATGAATGTATGTATGTTGAATGAAATAAAGGAAATCTGATATGTCCAATTATCAGTTCCTCCGAACCAAAATCGTTTTGTCTATACTTTTGAGTGTACTTATTGTTGCTCCTGATAGAATGTAAGCCCTTAGAGGACAGGGATTGGTTCACTTTTGTCTCTGTATCTTTAGTGACTAGCATAGTGCCTGGAACAAAGCAAATGCTTAAACAGTTGCTGGTTGACTCATTGTTTCTTGGTTAGGAACAGTCATTATGTTGTCACATTAACCAGAAATCTCCACAGGCCTACTTATATCCCAGAAAGATACAGGTTTACCTCACTCAAAGCAATTCTGAAATATGAAAATTCATAATTACAAAATCAATTGGGGATGATTGCTTATCCTGTGGAATAATTTTGCTCATTTGGAAAAAAAACACGTTTAAAGATTCTTCTCACAGCAAATTCTTCTCTCCCAATGCACTTATAATATTGAAATGATAAAAATTCATTATTTATTAACATAGTCTTAAAAAAAACAACAACCAAGCTTGCAGTGTGAAGTTAAGTATACTTGTATTTTTTTTAACTGAGGTATTCTTTTAAAAAATAATATGTTTATATTAATTTTAATTTTTAATTTTTTAATTTTTCTTTTTTTATTAAAGCTTTTTATTTGCAAAACATACACATGAGTAATTTTTCAACATTGACCTTTGCAAAGCCTTCTGTTCCAAATTTTTCTTTCCTTTCCCCCACCCCCTTCCCTAGATAGCAGGTAGTCTAATACATGTTAATTATGTTAAAAATACATATTAATTTTCAAAATACATGCAAGAATTGTTTTCTTCTTAAAAATGTTCTTTTTTATTTTTTCTAGTTATATATGCATATTAACTTTTTAATACACATTTCTTTTTTTTTTTAATCAAAGCTTTTTATTTTCAAAATATATACATGGATAGTTTTCAACACTCACTCTTACCAAATCTTGTGTTCTAATTTTTTTCCCTCCCTTCCCCTCACTCCTCCCCTAGATGGCAAGTAATCCAATATATATTAAACATGTGCATTCTTCTACACATATTTCCACAAATATCATGCTGCACAAAAAAAATCGATCAAAAAGGGGAAAAAAAAGAAAGAAAACAAAATGCAAGTGAACAACAACAAAAACAGTGAAACTACTATATTGTGATCCACACTCAGTTCCCACAGTCCTCTCTTTGGGTATAGATGACTCTCTTCATCATAAGACCATTGGACTGATCTGAATCATCTCATTGCTGGGGCAGCTAGGTGGCACAATGGATAGAGCACCAGCCCTGAAGTCAGGAAGACCTGAGTTCAAATCTGGTCTCAGACACTTAACATTCCCTAGCTGTGTGACCCTGGGCAAGTCACTTAACCTCAATTGCCTCAGCAAAAAAAAGCAAAAAAAAAAGAAATGAATCATCTCATTGCTGAAGAAAACCATGTCCTTCAGAATTGCTCATCATATAGTCTTGTTGTTGCCATGTATAATGATCTCCTGGTTCTGCTGATTTCACTCAGCATCAGTTTATGCAAGTCTCTCCAGGCCTCTCTGAAATCATCCTGTTGGCCGCTTCTTACATAACAATGATATTCCATAATATTCATATACCATAATTTATTCAGCCATTCTCCAATTGATGGGCATCCACTCAGTTTCCAGTTTCTTGCCACTATAAAAAGGGCTGTCTCAAAAATTTTTGCACATGTAGGTTCCCTTCCCTCCTTTATGATCTCTTTGGGATATAGACCCAGTAAAAATACTACTGGATCAAAGGGTATGCACAGTTTGAAAGCCCTTTGGGCATAGTTTCAAATTGCTCTCCAGAATAGTTGAATCAGTTCACAATTCCACCAACAATGTTAATACACATTTCTTTATGAATCATGTTGAGACAGAGGAATAAAAACAAAAAGGGAAAAATCACAGGAGAGAGAGAAAAAAAAACAGAAAAAAGAAGTGAATATAGTATGTGTAGATTTATATTCAGTTTCCATAGTTCTGTCTCTAGCATTTTCTATCCATAGTTTTTTGGGATTGCCTTGAAAAGGATAGTTTTCAACATTGACCCTTGCAAAACCTTGTGTTTCAAGTTTTTCTTCCTCCCTTCCCCTCTCTCCTCCCTTAGCAAGTAATTCAGCATAGGTTAAATTCAACATGTTTATATATAGGATATGATTGGATTTATATATTGGATATATATTAGATTATAGGTTAACCGTGTGCAATTCTTCTAAGAATACTTGTATTAAAAGTATACTTCTAAGTATACTTGTATTAAGAGATAATACTGCTGATAATTGCTCACCAAGAAATTGATGTATAGTGTCCATCTTGGGTAATCAAACCATTCTTTCTTAGCCTGTACCAGACTGTATTGATAACTACTACTTTGTAATACGGTTTGAAGCAGGTGGCCCTTGTACCTAGGTCATTCTAGGCTTTCACACCTCCTCTTGGAGCATACTTGGGCATATGGAAGAGAGCCAGGTATTTTATAGGAAGAAGCAAGGTCTAACACTGCTATAATTGATTTCTATCACTGATATCCCAGGTGGATGGCTTGGCACTTGGCCAGGAAGCTACAAATTTCCAGTAAGTTTTATTCCAGATATGGAGGAGAAGAGTTCCCAAAAGGATGATCATGTTGCATTATAATGTCTATAACAATAATCCCAGTTAAAAGGTCACGATCTAATACAAATTTTAGCTAACATTCTTTTTCCGCAAAGGAGGAAGTATTGAACAAATGTACCTTGATCCCAGGAATGACAAAACATTTCTTCTACAGACAAATCTTGGAGCTGTCTTGCCACAAAAGGTTTGTGGTTGAGAGTTAGTTTGTTTCCTTGTTCCTTGCTAGCAGATTAAAATAAACATAGGAGGAATCAAGTCATCTTATTACTCTAGTAATAATGTATTAATTTGTAAGATTTAAAGGAAGCAGCTGGTAAAGGTGTGGTTTATATTATAAACAGTACATGAAACTCAGACTTAACAGTATCAGAAGAAATCCTCCCTTTATTTTGTTTCAAATTCTGAAGGGGGCAATCTGAGTCATTTTCCTCACTTCTCACTCATTCACTTTTAGCAGGAAGCAAACTCAATTGCTCTATTACTGTTCAGTGTTATTGTTGGGTTTCTTGTTACGTCAGAATGAGACTTGGGAAGGGTAATTACAAAATATATTCCAACCTACCTTTCAATTCCTGGTACATCTTATGTTTCTTTAAGCATTCTAGTATAGGTTAAGTTTAAAGGAAAAGGAAGTAGCTCTGTGTGTCTTTCCTCTATTGATCATCCTAATTTATTATATACATATGAATAATATTGGATGGATATATGGATGAGATCCATCCATTCTTTTATTTCTTTATATTTTATTTTTATTTGTTTTATTTGTTTATTTGAATTTTTATTTATTTATTCATTTGTTAGTTGTTTATAAGGTGTTCAGGAAGGAATAGCATCTCTGATATAAGGGTGGATCAAACCCCCTTCAGGGTGGATCATGCACTTTTGGTATTTACCTTTCTCCTAACTCTCACCTGTGGCTCCAACAAGCTGTAGCATGCACAGTGGCCACACCCCAATAAAACTGAGGGAGCATGGGAATAAACCAAGTAGAATGTAAGTGATGGTGAGTTAGGGGGAAGTCTACCCCAAGCACGTGAGGGCTTCTCTTTGGTGGGATGGATGATGAGAACAGTTTGTTCCAAAGATCAAAAAGCTGGCTGAAGCAGGTGTAGTGGAGCACTTATTATTTTTTGTTTTTTATTCTTGAAAAGAACCTCATATGACATCAGACAACTGATACCATGACATGCAAGTAAATTGGATTTAAATAAGGGAGGGTTGCTTAAAGTTTGGTCAGATACCAAAGACATCTAGTCTGCATCCTAGACCATCCCCAATTATCCTGACTTTTGTCTTGAAACTCTGAGAGAGAAAGTGAGCCTGACCACTTTGGGTAATTTTGCCTCACTTAAATCCAATTCCCAGGAAAATCAAGATATTATCCTGTGATATCACTGGCCCTCTTCAAAGTGAAGTACAAACAATAATAATACATTTACATATCTTGTATATACACTGATTGGCTAATAATAGGTCCTGGCTCAAGCCTCACTAGCTCACAGTTTTGATGGCTCAGAATGAGTGTAAATAACAATTGGCCAGAAACCTTGAGGGTATTCCCCAACCAGACTGATTATATGTGAAGGCAAATGAAGCCATCTTTTGCCTCAATTCTTACCTACCTTTTAACCATTGAATGGGTGTTGCTTTAGCCAAGCTAAGACCAATCAATATATTCTCCTGCATCAGGGACCATCATCAATTGTTTTGATGTGGGTCTTGCCATTTGGATTCCCATGATTCTGGAAAAGAGAATGAGACTTTGCACAGCTTAACCTCATTTAAATCAAATTCAATTGCAAATTAAGATTTCACTCTGCTGATTGGTCCTTTTTTTTTTTGCTTTTTGCTGAGGCAATTGAGGTTAAGTGACTTGCCCAGGGTCACACAGCTAGGGAATGTTAAGTGTCTGAGACCAGATTTGAACCCAGGTCCTCCTGACTTCAGGGCTGGTGCTCTATCCACTGCGTCACCTAGCTGCCCCTGATTGGTCCTTTTTAAGAATGAAGGATGAACAACAGCAAATGCTGTTTCTTACTTGATTCTACCAAATTATCTTGTAACAATAACTGTTGTTGTACTCAATCATGTCCAACTTTTTCTGGCTCCATTTGGGTTTTCTTGGCAGAGATACTAAAGCAGTTTGCCATTTCCTACTCCAGTTTATTTTACAGATGAGGAAACTGAGACAGAGTTAAGTGACTTGCTCAAGGTCACACAGCTAACAAATGAGTCCAGATCCAATGCTCCATCCATTATGCTACCTAGCTGCCCAACAATAATAATAGTAATAATAGTATCAGCTAGCATTCTTTAAGGTTTGCAAAATGCTTTATAAGGGTCCCAAAAGGTAGGAGTTTTATTATCATCATTTTACAGATGAAGAAACTGAGGAAGAAAGAGGTCACCTACACCTTGCCCAGGTCACACAGCTAGGAAGTGTGTGGGTCTGGATTTAAATTCAGGTCTTCCTGATTCTAGATCCTGCTTTCTATCTATTATGGCAACACCTAACTGTCCCTATACATACATACACATGCACACACACACACACACACACACACACACTTTGCATGTATATATTTCTATGTGTACATATAGTCTCCCCTTAAAGAATATAAGCTTCTTGAGAGTAGAAATTACTTCATCTTATTTTTTCTTTGCATCTCCCATTCTTCACACAATATGGGGCCAAATAGGAGCACAAAATTAATAAGTATTCATTAGTTGATGGGATGCCTTTATTGAAAGATAAATTGAAATATATTGGAAGAAAATAGCCTTCTCCAAAAACAATCTATATGATACAGAAGCTGATTTTTTGAAACATTTAAACATTTTTTTAGTTATTTTAGTAGTATTTTATTTTTCCAATTACATGTAAAGATAGTTTTTCAACATTCATTTTTTTTATTAAAACTTTTTATTTGCAAAACATATGTATGGGTAATTCTTCAACATTAACCCTTACAAAGCTTTCTGTTACAAAATTTTCCCCCCTACTCCCCACCCCTCCCCTAGATGACAGGATATCCACTTCATGTTAATTATGTTAAAATACTTGATAAATCGAATATATGTATACATATTTCCACACTTATCATTGTAGTGCAAGAAAAATCATATTTACAAGAAAGAAAAATCTGAGAAAGGAAACACAATGCAAGCAAACATCAATAGAGAGCATAAAAATGTTATGTTGTGGTCCACATTTCACATCCCTCTCTCTGGGTGTATATGGCTTTCTTCACTGAACAATTGGAAATGGTTTGAAACATTTTATTTCAACATTCATTTTTATAAGATTTTAAACTCCACATTTTTTCTCCTTCCTTCTTTTACCTCTCCACCCCCAAAGAAAGCAAGCAATTTGATATAGACTATACATGTATAATACTTTTAAACATATTTCTATATTTGCCATATTGTGCAAGAAAAATCAGAACAAAAACTGAAAAAAAAAAAACCCATAAGAAAAAAAAAAACACCAACCAATCAAACAACAACAAAAGTAAAAATACTATGCTTTGATCCACTTCAGTCTTCATAGTTCTCTTTCTGGATGTGGATGGCATATTCCATTCCAAGTCAATTGAAATTGTTTTGTATTACTATATAGCTGAGAAGAATTAAGCCTATTACAGTTGATAGTCATATAACCTTGCTGTTGCTGTGTATAATGTTCTCCTGGCTCTGTTCATTTCACTTTGCATTAGTTTATATAACTCTTTCCAGACTTTTCTGAAATCAGCCTGCTCATCATTTCTTATAGAACAATACTATTCTGTTACATTTTTATATCACAGCTTGTTCAACCATTGCCTAATTGATGATTATCCCCTCAATTTCCAAGTCCTTGCCACTACAAAAAGAGCTGCTACAAACATTTTTGCACATCTGGATCCTTTCCTGTCTTTTATGAACTCTTTGAGATACAGACCCAGTAGTGACAGCATTGGATCAAAAGGTATACATGGTTTTATAGCCTTTTGGGTATAGTTCCCAATTGCTCTCCAGAATGGTTGGATCAGTTCACAACTCCACCACCAATGCATTAGTATTCCATTTTCTCATATGCCCTCCAATATTTATTATTTTTTCTGTCATTTTAGCCAATCTGATAGATATGACATGGTACCTCAGAGTTGTTTTAACTTGTGCTTCTCTAATCAATGATGATTTAGAGCACTTTTTCCTATGACTATAGATTGCTTTAATGTCTTCATCTGAAAATTGTCTGTTCATATTCTTTGACCATTTATCATTTGGGGAATGCCTTATATTCTTATAAATTTGACTCCTTTATATATTTAAGAAATGAGACCTTTATCAGATAAAAATTGTTTCCCAGCTTATTGTATACCTTCTAATATTGTCTACATTGGTTTTGTTTGTTCAGAACCCCTTTTAATTTAATATAATCAAAATTATCCATTTTGCATTTCATAACATTCTCTATTTCTTATTTAGTTATAAATTCTTCCCTTTAGGAACAGCGATGGTTGGAGGAGGTAGATTTCTACCCCACCGCTAAACAGTCCCAAGATCACTGGGACTGAAAGTTGAACTAGGTTATATTAGTAACATTTGTTTTGGAGGTAATAGGAGCTGATATGTGTGTATGTGTGTGTGAGATTTATCTATTTTTTTTTAAAGTTTTATTGATGCTTTTTGTTTTTGTATTATTACAGACCTCTCCATTGCTTTGCATATAAATAAATGCTTACTGATATAGTGCCTGACACCCCTGTAACACATAAAAAATAAAAATAAGGGCAGCTAGGTGGCGCAGTGGATAGAGCACCAGCCCTGAAGTCAGGAGGACCTGAGTTCAAATCTGGTCTCAGACACGTAACAGCTGTGTGACCCTGGGCAAGTCACTTAACCCCAATTGCCTCAGCAAAAAATAAATAAATTAAATAAATAAATAAATAAATAAATAAATTCTTCCCTCCTCCAAAGACCTGACAGGTAAACCATCCCTTGCTCTCCTAATTTGCTTAGAGCATCACCTTTTATGTCTAAATCCTGAACCCATCTTGACCTTATCTTGGTATAGGGAGTGAGATGTTGGTCTATGCCTAGTTTCTGCCATACTATTTTCCAGTTTTCCCAGCAATTTTTGTTAGCTAGTGAGTTCTTATCTCAGAAGTTGGAGTCTTTGAGTTTATCAAACAGTAGATTACTATAGTCATTGACTATTGTGTCTTATGAACTTAATCTAGTCCATTGATACACCACCCTAGTTCTTAGCCAGTACCAAATGTCTTTGATGATTTCCTCTTTAGGTCTGGTTTTAGGTCTGCTATAGCTATGTCATCTTTCTTTGCATTTTTCATTAATTACCTTAATATTCTTGATTTTTTGTTCTTCTGGATAAATTATGTTATTATTTTTTCTAGCTCTATAAAATAATTTTGGTAGTTTGATTGGCATGGCAATTTAGGTAGAATTGACATTTTTATTATATTAGCTTGGCCTACTCAAGAACAATTGATATTTATCAATTGTTGAGATCTGACTTTATTTTTGTGAAAAGTGTTTTGTAATTGTGTTCATCTAGTTCCAGGTTTTGTCTTGACAGGTAGACTCCCAAATATTTTACATTGCTCACAGGTATTTCAAATGGAATTTCTCTTTATATCTCTTGCTGCTGGATTTTGTTGGTAATATATAGAATTGCTGATGATTTATATGGGTTTGTTTTATATCCTGTAACTTTACTAAAATTGTTAATTCTCTAAGTATGCTATAGAGTGATGGCTTATTTCCTCATTGCCTATTCTAATTCCTTCAATTTCTTTTTCTTCTCTTATTGCTAAAGTTAATATTTCTATTATAATATTGAATAATAGTGGTGATAACTGGCATCCTTATTTTCCCTTGATCTTACTGGGAATGTTTCTAGCTTACTCCTATTATGTATAATGCTTGCTAATAGTTTTAGATAATAAGGAAAACTTCATTTATTCCTATGCTCTCCAGTGTTTTCAATAGGAATGGTTACTGTATTTTGTCAAAAGCTTTCTGCTTCTAGTGGAGATAATCATATTATTTCTGTTAGTTTGGTTATTGATATGGTTAATTATGCCAATAGTTTTTCTGAGTTGAACCAATTTCACATTCCTGTATAAATCCCATCTTGTCATAGTGCATTATATTGATGGCAAATTGAACAGGTGACATTTGTGCCCTTTAAATTTTGCTGGCAAAGCATTTTATAAACATTTGATCCTTACACAACACTGTTAGGATACCTGATACATTTTACCGATTACACTCAGGGTCTGTAACTTTGCCTAAGGTTCAGGAAGCAATTAAAAAGGAAAATAGATTATGGACTTGAGAGTCAAGAAGACAAGTTCAAATCGTGCCTAAAACACTTACTAGTTCTGTGATACTGGGCAAGTAACCTAAATTCTCTTAGCTTCAGTTTCTCCATCTAGAAAATGGGAATGATGATGATGATGATGATCCCTACTTTCCATCTAAAGATGCTTCCATTTCATTTTATTGAGTGACCACATCTACCAAAGAGGAATGAATGGAAAAGTATTTAATAAGCTCTTGTGATGTGCAAAGTACAGTGGGGATACATATAGAAAAGCAAAAAACAAAACAAAACAAAAAAAACCCTTTCTACTTCTTTTTCTTTCTTTCTTTTTTAAAATAGCATTTTATTTTTCCAAATACAACATTCATACTTGCAAAACTTTGTATTCCAAATTTTTCTCCCTCTCTTCCTTTTTCCCCTCTCCAAGACAACAAGTAATACGATATAGGTTAAACATTTGCAATTCTTCTAAATGTATTTCCATGTTTGTCATGCTGTGCAAGATCAAAAAAAGGGGGAAATGAGAAAGAAAAAAAACCAAGCAAATAAACAACAACAAAGGATGAAAAAACAAGCTTGATACCATATTCAGTCTTCATAGCTCTCTCTGGATGTGGATGGCACTTTCCATCCCAAGTCTATTAGAATTGCCTTGAATCACCTCATTTCTGAAAAGAGCCAAGTCCATCACAATTAATCATCACATAATCTTGTTGTTATTGTGTACAATGTTCTCTTGATTCTGCTCACTCCACTTAGCATCAGTTCATGTAAGTCTTTCCAGACTTTTCTGAAATCAGCCTGCACATCATTTCTTATAGAACAATAATATTCCATTACATTCACATGCCATGATTTATTCAGCCATTCTCCCACTGATGAGCATTCACTTATTTTCCAATTTCTTGCCACTACAAAAAGAGCTGCAACAAACATTTTTGCACATGTGAGTCCTTTCCCATCTTTTATGCCCTCCTTAGGATGCAGACCCAGTAGTGATTGCTGGATCAAAGGGTATATACAACTTTATAGCTCTGTGGGCAAAGTTTCAAATTGCTCTCCAGAATGGTTGGATCATTTCACAACCCCACCAACAATGCATTAGTGTCTCCTAATCTCCCTACTTTCAAGGAATTCATATAGAGGCAATACATACAGAAGGTTTCAGTTATAAGTCAGATGGAAAGGTTCCAGCATTACATAAGTGTTATTGCTGTTACTATTGTCATAAGGCAGCAGCAAAGTAAGTTACCATTTAGTAACACATCTTTTTTTTTATTAATTTTTTATTTTTTTTATTTGCAAAACATATGTATGGGTAATTCCTAAACATTAACCCTTACAAAGCTTTCTGTTACAAATTTATCCCCCCTACTCCCCACCCCTCCCCTAGATGGCAGAATATCCACTACATGATAATTATGTTAGAATACTTAAGAAACCGAATATATGTATAGTTATTGCATCATTTTTTGTGCAGGAGAAATCGTATCTACAAGAAAGAATAATCAGATAAAGGAAATACAATGCAAGCAAACCTCAATAGAGAACATGAAAATGTTATGTTGTAGTCCACATTTCACATCCCTCTCTCTGGGATGTATATGGCTCTGTATATGGCTCTGTATATGGCTCTCTTCACCGAACAATTGGAGGTGGTTTGAAGCATTTCATTGTTGAAGAGAGTCATGTCCATTAGAACTGATCCTCATATAGTATTGTTGTTGCTGTGAATAATGATCTCCTGGTTCTGCTCACTTCACTGAGCATGAATTCATGCAAGTCTCTCCAGGCCTCTCTGAAATCATCCTGCTGGTCGTTTCTTACAGAGCAATAATATTCCATAACATTCATATACCATAATTTATTCAGCCACTCTCCAATTGATGGGCATCCATTCAATTTCCAGTTTCTAGCCACTACAAAAAGGGCAGCCACAAACATTCTTGCACATGTGGGGTCCTTTCCTTCTTTTATGATTTCTTTGAGATATAAGCCCAATAGAAACACTGCTGGATCAAAGGGTATGCATAGTTTGATAACTTTTTGAGCATAGCTCCAAATTGCTCTCCAGAATGGTTGGATCCGTTCACAGCTCCACCAACAATGCATCAGTGTCCCAGTCTTCCCACATCCCCTCCAACATTCATCTTTATCTTTTCCTGTCATTTTAGCCAATCTGACAGGTGTGTAGTGGTACCTCAGAGTTGTCTTAATTTGCATTTCTCTGATCAATAGTGATTTGGAGCACCTTTTCATATGATTATAAATAGTTTTAATTTCCTCATCTGAAAATTGTCTGTTCATATCCTTTGACCATTTATCAATTGGAGAATGGCTTGAATTCTTATAAATATGAGACAATTCTCTATATATCTTAGAGCTGAGACCTTTATCAGAACCCTTAAATATAAAGATGATTTCCCAATTTGATGCTTCCCTCCTAATCTTGTCTGCATTAGTTTTGTTTGTACAGAAACTTTTTAACTTAATATAATCAAAATTATCTATCTGGTGTTCAATTAAGAGTTCCAGATCTTCTTTGGACATAAATTTATTCCATCTCCACAGGTCTGAGAGGTAAACTATCCTATGTTCCTCTAATTTGGTTATAATATCACTCTTTATATCTAGATCATGAACCCATTTAGATCTTATCTTGGTGTGCGGTGTTAGGTGTGGGTCCAGCCTTAATTTCTTCCGCACTAGTTTCCAATTTTCCCAGCTGTTTTTGCCGAATAGTGAGTACTTGTCCCAAAAGCTGGGGTCTTTGGGTTTATCAAACACTAAATTGTTAAAGGTTATTGCCTAGATTATCCTGATAACCTATCCTATGCCACTGATCGACTGCTCTATTTCTCAGCCAGTACCAAATGGTTTTGATGACCGCTGTTTTATAATATAGTTTTAGATCTGGTACAGCAAGGCCACCTTCATCTGTCTTTTTTTCATTAATTCCCTTGAAATTCTTGACCTTTTGTTCTTCCAAATGAACTTTGATACTATTTTTTCTAGATCTGTAAAATAATTTCTTGGGAGTTTGATTGGTACGGCGCTAAATAAGTAAATTAGTTTGGGTAGTATTGTCATTTTTATTATATTCGCTCGGCCTACCCATGAGCACTTAATGTTTTTCCAATTGACTAGGTCTGATTTTATTTGTGTGGAAAGTGTTTTGTAGTTTAGTTTGTATAGTTTCTGACATTTTTTTGGCAGATAGATTCCCAAATATTTTATGCTATCATCTGTTATTCTGAATGGAATTTCTTTTTGTATCTCTTGCTGCTGAACTTTGTTGGTAATATATAAGAATGCTGATGATTTATGTGTATTTATTTTGAATCCTGCAACTTTACTAAAGTTGTGAATTGTTTCTATTAGTTTTTTAATTGAGTCTCTAGAGTTCTCTAAGTATACCATCATGTCATCTGCAAAGAGTGATAATTTGGTTTTTTCATTACCTACTCTAATTCCTTTTATCTCTTTTTCTTCTCTTATTGCCAAAGCTAACATTTCTAATACAATATTAAATAGTAATGGTGACAGTGGGCAGCCTTGTTTCACTCCTGATCTTACTGGGAATGGTTCTAGTTTGTCTCCATTACAAATGATGCTTGCTGATGGTTTTAAGTAGATGCTACTAATCATTTTAAGGAAAAGCCCATTTATTCCTATACTCTCTAGTGTTTTTAATAGGAATGGGTGTTGGATTTTATCAAATGCTTTTTCTGCATCTATGGAGATAATCATATGGTTTTTATTAGTTTGGTTATTAATATAATTGATTATGCTGATAGTTTTCCTGATATTGAACCAGCCCTGCATTCCTGATATAAATCATACTTGGTCAAGATGTATTATCTTGGAGATAACTTTCTGTAATCTTGTTGCTAAAATCTTATTTAAAATTTTTGCATCAATATTCATTAGGGAAATGGGTATATAGTTTTCTTTCTCTGTTTTCATCCTACCTGGTTTAGCTATCAGCACCATATCTGTATCATAGAAGGAATTTGGTAGTATACCTTCTGTCCCTATTTTTTCAAATAGTTTGTAGAGTATTGGAATTAATTGTTCTTTGAAAGTTTGGTAGAATTCACATGTAAAACCATCTGGCCCTGGAGATTTTTTCTTAGGGAGTTGATTAATAGCTTGTTCTATTTCTTTTTTCTAAAATGGAGCTATTTAAATAATTTATTTCCTCTTCTGTTAACCTGGGCAAGTAACACATCTTCTTGAAAGTCATTTCCACTGAAAAGAAGTCTGTTTCTTTTTTTTCCCCAAAATGTAATTTTATTGCTTTCCAAAGAGTAAACAATTATTTTCTCTCCCTCTCCACTCCCTCCTCAATTGTACAATTAAAAAAGAAGGAAAATGAAAACCCTTCCAACAAATATTCATATTCAAGCAAAACAAAGTCTCAAAACAGGAATGTCTAAAAATGACTATCTCACTCTCTATTTTAAGCCCCAAATCTATTTCTAGATTTGAACCATTTTACTAAGACATGGACTGTGATGATGGGAATTTTCCTCCCTGGATCTTGGATAGGGGCATCTGTAGAACATGCATTGGGATCTTGGATGATGAGAATGAGAGTGGGGGATGAGGCTGGAAATAGGACCAGTTCCTTGGGGGACATTGCTGTTCCCAAGACTCTTGGGTTCAGGATCCTTGGCCAGCAACCACCAGGGAGAGGGAAAACTGGGTCACGTGGGTGGTGGTGGTTTGAGCCACTTTCAGTTTCTCCCTCCAACATCCTCGATATTCCAACAAGGCTAATTTCCCTGCCCCAGCAGGGGTAATTGGTCAGCATTTGGTGCTTATCTTAGATTCTGAGTTTCCTAGGATAGAGAAGAGGAGAATAAAAACAAAGAGAGGAACCTGGAGGCTGCCAGACTATGATTTACCATTCCAACCAAACCTGAAAAACAGGAGAGGAATTCAGGAAGAATATTTCAACATAAGTACTCTTGATACCTTCTGCGAACAAACCCACAATTGGGAAGGTCATTTAGAGAAGTAAGTATGTTTATTCCCACTTCTAAGAAACATGGAAATTATTTTCTAAGTCCTTTAGTATATTTCTAATTTGCTAATATTATTAATAACACCAGCAAGGAAAATGGTAAGGATTGCTTGGATAGATTACTCTGAAACTGACTTGGTCAGAAGAGCATCTCTGGAACAGCTCCACCCTTTTGCCCTTTGGCAAGATATTAAGAACTAGGTAGAAAAAACCAGAGGATTCCAAATGCTGGAAGAGAAGCAAAAAGAAGTCTCAGGAATTCATTTGAACATAATACAGTTTGTCTTCTATAATTCTGGAATTCAAATTCATTTTTAAAAAACATATTAAAAAACTTGGAGGGGTGAGTGAGATGGGAATGGGGAAGGGGAGAAAACAGATAGAAGGTAAAAAGAGAAGCTGAAAAAGAAATTGATGAGTAAAAATAAGCTGGAAGGAAATCCACAAATAGTAATTATAACTTTAATTATGAATGGGATGTTTATAGCCACTCTCTTTGTAGTAGCAAAGAATTGGAAATTGCAGGGATTCTCCATTGATTAGAAAATGGCTGGGCAAGTTGTGGTATAGGTTGTGATAGCTATAAGAAATGATGAGCTTGGGGAAGCTAGGTGGCGCAGTGGATAGAGCACCAGCCCTGAAGTCAGGACCTCAGTTCAAATTTGGTCTCAGACACTTAACATTCCCTAGTTGTGTGACCCTGGGCAAGTCAC
>JAJPUD010000397.1:381388-399902 GCA_023553655.1 Myrmecobius fasciatus | reverse complement strand
CAAAAAAAAAAAAAAAAAAAAAAAGAAAGAAAGAAAGAAAGAAAGAAAAAGAAATGATGAGCTTAATGATCTTAGAAAGGCATAGAGAAGACTTGTATGAAATGGTCAAGTAAAGGGAGCAGAACCAAGAAAATGTTGCATACAGTAATAGCAATATTGTCTTCTTTCTATTACTTTTTTTTTTAGATAACTGGGGTTAAATGATTAGCAACATTTTTTTAAAAAATTAATTTATTTTTATAACTTTTTATTTTTCAAAATATATGCAATTCATTCACCCTTACAAAACCTTGTGATCCATATTTTTCTCCCTTCCTCCCTACCTCCCCCATTCTCTAGACAGCAAGTAATTCAATATAGATTAAACATATGCAATTCTTCTAAACATATTTCCATATTTATCATGCTAGCAATATTGTTTTAGGAATGATTTTGAACATCTAAGTCATTTTGCCTATTATAAATAAAAAATTAAAAATAAAGGACATGTAAAGAAAGATGCTATTTGTATAAAGAACTGATAAATAGAAGTATATATATAAATTTATACATGCACACACATATACACCTAATTATGTCTAATGGTAGCCAATTCTAGGGTAGGGGGAGGGAAGGAAAAAAGAGGGAAAATGTACATTTAACTTTATTATATATTTAAAAGGAATAGCCAGTTGTACATAATAGGTTTGTAGTTTCATGTTTTATCATCTTTTTATTATATTATGCTATGGAAATGCATATTTTATTCCATAAATTAGAAATTAAACAAATAAACACCATCATATGAGTCCCAGAAATGAAAGGCTTATAAAAATCAAATGGAAATTTGGTAGTAAGAAGATAATTTAACTCCATTTAAATAAACCCTAAGCTCTCTTTCTGAACTCTCTTTGAAGCAATTTGATAAAATTTAATTTCCTGTTCCTTAGGTGGATTAATGAGAAAAATACCTTATTCCCAAGTGGGATAGAGATGATACTGACTTCCATGTCCTGTCCTCGGATTATTGATGTTTACCACTCTTCATCCCTGCTCTGATCTGGGATATATACGTCTGTGTGCATATTGTTGATGGGTACCAACTCTTTATCACTGCCCTATCTCCTGTCCTGGGAATGACCCTTCTTCATCCCTTTTGGGTTTGGGTCTCAATGCTTCCCTTGAAATATCTCAAAGCTGGGAAAAACTATTTATGAGTAAGTGGTAGGAAAGAAGCAGGAGGAAGTTAGTATAGGGGGAGTTAGCAAAATTGGAGTAATAAGTTCCAGGATGTTCAGGACATATTGACTATCAATGGGATTTTGGGGCTGTGGATAGATGGAGTAGATTGAGGATGACTCAAGGAGATGGCAGATTAAAATGTCATTCACTCTTAATGATTCCACCCTCCCCACATCCACCTAGTCATATCTCCAATTTCCAAACACATTGGATTCTGAAAGCTTGTCTTAAAAGTGAAAATAATTCAACTTTGAACTAACAGGCTTCTAGTGTTCAAACATGAGGATCACTAGCTTCAAGGGATCCTTCATTGTTCAGTTGTTTCAGTCCAACTCTTTATAATCCCATTTGCAATTTTCTTGACAAAGATACTGGAGTGCTTTGCCATTTCCTTCTGTATCTTATTTACAGATGATGAAACTGAGGCAAACAAGGTTAAGTGATTTGCTTAGAGTCACACAGCTAGTAAGTAACTGAGACCAGATTTGAATTTAGGAAGTCTTCCTGAGTCCTGATCCAATGTTCTATCCACTCTGGAGTCACCTGGATGTCCCAAGGGACTGTAAGGTATTATCCCCACATTTAAGGAAATTGTAGCATAGGTTAAATAACTTGCCCAGTCATGAAGCTAATAACTTTTGAAGCTAGATTTGAACTCAAATCTTTCTTTGTGCAACTTGAGTATGTCAACATCTAGCTGATTTTAGCTACAACCAGCTCATGAGAGCCAATTGTTAAATTTTACATCTATACCTCAGAAATTGGCATATGCTACAAATCATTCAACTACTGTTTGGTTGACCTGTCTAGATTTAAGAAAGTAGTGAAGAAAATGTTAGTAATGAGAGGAAATTTTAAAATGTGTCATATGTAATTTCATTCTCCCCCCCCCACAGTGAGCCAGTTGTTAAACATTTATCAGCATACCCTGAGCTGAAAGAGACTGTAGAAGTCATCATCCAGTTCCAAACTATCATTTTACAAATGAGAAAACTGAGGTCCACAAAAGTGTCTTTCCCAAGAAAACACATAATACAGAGCAGAGATAAGATTTAAATCTTAGTCTTCTAATTCCAAATTCAAGGTTCTCTTTTATATGATACTATTAGTATCCAGCATACATTTCTTTTTTTTTATTAAAAGCTTTTTATTTACAAAACATATGAGTAATTTTTCTACATTGACCTTTGCAAAACTTTTTTCTTTGTTCCAAGTTTTTCCCCTCCTTCCCCCGACCCCACCCCTAGATGACAGTTAATCTAATACACAGCATACATTTCTTGTGCTTTGGAGGTAAATCATGTTGAAGAACTAATATGATAGGATCTTGTATATCTGGATTTGAATTCAGAAACTCCCAGAACTTGACATTTTTGCCTTCCTTCTTATCCATACAAGAAGATATCTTGGGTTAACTCTTTTCTCCCCTCAAGACTAGGTCTTCCTCCTATTTCACACAGGCTGGAAGTTTATTGGGCACTCAGGGGTTTGCTCCCACAACTGATGAGCACAGAAGTTTAAACTGCTCCATTCTACTGATCTGGGTTAGTTCACCCTACCATAAGTAGTCACTCATACCATAAGTATACACCCCTTTGGCTTCCTCCTCTTTCCCAGTTCTGGGGGTTCCCCATACTGGTGAGCCAGACTTTTTTAGTATAGACACCAGATTGGCTTTAGCTCAGAACTCTTGAATTTAAGTAATCCACCAATTTCAGCCTCTCCATCAGCAGGGACTAAAAGTGTGCCATTATGTCCAGCTCTAATTCTGCTTTTATAAGCTGGTTTCTGGCATTCTCAAAGGCAGAGCAAATGCTGAAGATACAGAGACAAAAAATGAAATGGTCCCTGCCCTCAAAAAGCTTAAATCTCTAGTGGATTCTGGGAAGATGGTGAAAATTCTAAATTCTCCAAATCTCCCTCACAAATAAGACAAGATAGCTCCTCAGGTCAAACGTAGAGTGGTAAAAATTAACAAGACTTGAGCCAGAACAGTTGTCCTCTTGGGATAACCAAACAAGATCAGGATGGAGCTTTAGCTTGAGTGAAGTATAAATACCTCCAGGTTAGCTCCAATGAAACAGCAGGCAGCCAGTCCAGGGGCTAGCTAGGCAAGGAGGAAGCCTCTGTCTAGCCATGGGAATTTTTGCCTCCTAGACAGTGGGGATTTTGGTGTCTGAATGGGGGAAGATTGAGGGAATCTCTGCTGATAAAGGATGCCAGACCCAACTGTGCTGCTCTCAGCAAGAAGGAACCAGTTCATGTCCAGTGAGTGCAAAAGCAGTGTGACCAGGACACTATTGGCTATGGACACTAATAGGAGAGTGGGGTTGATGGGTTTTAATTCCAGGTCAGAAGGGAGAACTGAAGGAGGACCTGAGGCCAGAGGCATCATTCCTCATACTCCAGGACAAAAGGTGATTGCCCTAACAAGTTACTGTAAATTTTTTAAAAAGAGTAAACAAAGGAGAAAGAACTTAACCATAGAAAGCTATTGTGGAAATAGAAATAGTCCATAATTCACCTGAAGCAAAACCCCAAAAAACTTTCCTACCTCAAAGAATAAAGTCAAATGGTTACCTGTCCAAAAAGAATTTATAGAAGAACTCAAAAAAGACTTTAAAAATCAAATGAGAAAGATTGAGGAATAAATTTTTAAAAACAAGATTATGAAAATAAAGTCAACTAAGTAAAAAAGGAAATACAAAATCTTAAGGAAGAAAAACTAAAATTGAGCCAGAAGCTAGCAAAGTTATGAGTCAACAGTCTCTCTTTCCTCCACAGTCAATGGAATCCAGTAGCAAGGTATAGATAGATTGGGATGACCAATGGTGGCCCCGATGCAGTGGGAGACTATAGTCCTTTTTTTTCCCCTGAGGCAATTGGGATTAAGTGACTTGCCCAGGATCACACAGCTAGGAAGTGTTAAGTGTTAAGTGAACTGAGGTCCTCCTGACTTCAGGGCTGGTGCTCTATTCCCTGCCCCACCTAGCTGCCCCAAGAGATTATAGTCTTTTAAATCAAAGATCTTTCTCAGGTCCATCTGTCTGAAGCAACACCCATTCAATGATTAAGGCTAGATAAGAAATGAGTCAGAGAATGGTCTCTTTTACTTACTCAAAAAATAAATCAAACTGGAAGGAGAAAACCTATACATTTCTGGCCAGAAAACAAACAATTTATACACACTCAATTAAAGCCATCAACATCCAACCATTGAGCAAGTGAGGCTTGGGTTGAGAACCTATAATTGGCCAAACAGTGAAAGCCAGAGTGATTAAGGTTTAAAAGCAAATCCAAATCACACCATCTGAAGCCAATAGGTTTTTATCAAAGTCTGCTTTTTAAAAGCTATATTTCAAGAAATCATTAATAAAAACTATATGAGACAGAAGAGTTAATTGTCCCACTTTAAAAAAAAAACAACAGAATAAGTAAGTAAGGAAGAACAAAAAATAAATGTTTGTTTCCTATCTTCCTTTGCATTCATGATATTGTTTTCTGGTTTTCCTCCTACCTACTTGTCTGATTATTCCTTTTTTGAATTATCATCCATCTCCTGGTCCTTTTTTTTTGTGTGGACATTCACAGGGCTCTACACTGGTAGAGTACTGGTAGAATATACTCTGTATTCTATCTCTTGGAGAACTCATCATCTCCCATTAAGTTCAAGAACCTCTATGTAAATGACTTCCACATCCATTTTTCCTCTCTCTTCCAAATTTCAAGCAAACATTATTGACTGTTAAATATCTCTTCCTAGACATTAGATAGGCATCTCAAATTTAAGTGATTATAATCAGTAGCATTTATAAAGCACTTTAAGGCTCGCAGTGTTTAAAATATTACCTTATGTAATCCTCATGATAGGTAAGTGACTTATTATCCTTATTTTACAGATGAGGAGACTGAGGCAGTAAGCAATTAAGTGACTTGCTTAGGATTACATAGCTAGGAAGCAGAAATGTCTGAGGCTGGATTTGAACTTAGGTTTTCCACTGTACCACATGACTGAGCCCAGTTTTAGATGTCCCTCTAGTTCTATCTATGCAGCTACCAAACTACCCATTTATGAGTAGTCTAGAGAGGAACATCTATTTGCCATATGGAAAATGTCAAGGAATAAAGATGGAGAGGGAGAGAAATAGAGAGTAAAGGAAGAACCTCTTTAAATTCTACTTGTCCTGGATTATTAGCAAACACTTTCTGACACAACTTTGGTGTAGTTTCCCTCCTTTTTCAACCTACAAACACTTTTTTGCCCCTATATATGGGGAAAACAAGGAACTATCCAGGGTTAGCTAGGTCATTTCAAAGAAATAAGAGCTTTCTCCCAAGTGATCAAGGCAATTCAGTGCATGCTCCATGGGAGGGTCCCTGTCAACCTATCCTACCCATTCATTCTCCATAGGATTAAGACCTACCATTTGGAGACAGAAACAATAGGGTGAATGAGAGTAAGGAGTCAAGGAGTCCATGGAGATTGAGAGTCTAGGTGACTGGAGGACTGTTGGTGCCCTCAACAGGAAGAGGTAAGCTAGGAAGAAAGGAGGGTTTTGGAGGAAAGATAAGTTTTACTTTGGACCTATTGAGTTTGAAGTGCCTTGGGTACATTCAGTTTGAGATATCCAAAAGACAATTGGTAATGGGAGACTAGAGTTTAGGAATGGAAACGTTAGGGCTTGAGAGAAATCATACTCAATAACCAATGGTTTCACCCTTTTCTTTTATCTTCAATTCAAGACCTCAGTCTCTGAAGGCTGAGTTAAGCTTTTCCACTATCCAGACTTCACCCAGGTGGGGAAGCCATTGTGCTCTACTCATGTTTAGGTGGGAATCAGTCCTTTGAATAGAATGCCCAAGGTTGGGGATAACTCAGAAGTGACATAATCAAAATTCATTTTAATAAGTCCATTCCTTCATTGTAAAATTCATTTTTTCATTAATTATTAACTAATCAGAGTTGATTGTCTCCCTAGGGAACACTCCTCTTCTAAAGGGCATATAAGTCATTAGTCCACTATGATCATCTTTGGTCTGAGAGAGAGAGAGCCAAATGACTATCCTTTTTTTTTTAAATGATGGCATTTAAATTAAAAATAATAATAATAGCTTTTTTTCTTTTCCTTTTTTTTTTCCTGAGGGAATTAGGATTAAGTGACTTGCTCAGGGTCATATCTAGGAAGTGGTAAGTGTCTGAGGCTAGATTTGAACCCAGGTCTTTGTGACTTCAGGGCTAGTGTTCTACTCACTTCACCACCTATCTGCCCCTAGCTTTTTATTTTCAAAATACATGTAAAGATAATTTTCAACATTCAACCTTGCAAAACCTTCTATTTCAAATTTTCTCCCTCCCTTCTCCCACCCCCTCCCCAGTACAGTAATCCATTATAGGTTAAACATGTGCAATTCATCTAAACATATTTCTACATTTATCATACTGCACCAAAAAAAAAAAACAGATCAAAAAGGAAAAAAATGAGAAAAAAAGCAAATAACCACAAAAAGTTGAAAATATATGTTGTTATTCATATTCTGTTCCCATAGTCCTCTTTCTGGGTGTAGATGGCTTTCTCCATCACAAGTCTATTGAAATTGCCTTTAATCACCTCATTGTTGAAAAGAGCCATGCCCATCAGAATTGATCATCACATAATCTTCTTGTTGCTATGTACAATGATCTCCTGGTTCTGCTCATTTCACTCAGCATCAGTTCATGTAAGTCTCTCCAGGCTTCTCGGAAATCACCCTGTTGGTTGTTTCTTACAGAACAATAATATTCCATAACATCCATATGCCATAACTTATTCAGCCATTCTCCAACTGATGGCTATCCATTCAGTTTCCAGTAATGCTGGTATTATTAATAAAATGATTAAATTACTCAGAAATTATGTCTTTTAAACCTTTTTAAATGCCACAAGCTTCATATATAGGTCTAGGAATCATATGCATAAAGATGAAAATTGAGTCCATGGGAGAGAATGATGAAATCATAGAACAGATTGCAGAGAATTTAGAAGAAAATGAGATGCAAGGAAGTAGAAGCACCAACTTTAATACAGATGGCTTTCTCAAGAAATTTAGCAAGGAAAGGGATGCAGAAGCATCCTATTAGATCAATTGAGAATTTTTTCAGGATGAGGGTGACATGGGCACGTTTGTAGGTAGCAGATAACTAAGGGAGGGAGAGATTGAAGATTAGAAATAGAATCTGGGGGGAGACAATCCCCTGAAAAGAATAGAAGGGTTTGAGATCCAAGGAGGAAATATGAGGTTTAATAAGTTAATTAGCTTGCCCAAGGTCATACGTGAGTAAACTTGGATGTATTGATTCTAAATTCAGTTTTTCTACTGTATCACAAATACCTATTTTTAAGTCCTTTTAGGTATCATTTCTCTTATTTAAACTGCTGTATATTTTTGCTACAGTGTAAAAAAAATCATATAAAAGGACATGGTGGATATGAGAATTTAAATCATTTAACAGAAAAGGAATTGTAAAGAAGAACCAGGATAAGGGATACCCTGAAAGAAATGTATGATTGAAAGAAAAGGCTTGGGTTGGTAATGTGGCAAGAACAAGGGAAAGTTCATCCATGTGTTCCACTGGCAAACTCTCAAAGTCAAGAGACTACAAGGAAGGTCCCCCCAAGATTATGAAGTGAGTGTCTTTAAGGGAGGTTATGGATAAGAACCTCATGCATTGGGCTTTAGTCTGCACACCCACAAGGAAAAAACCTCACTCAATGTCCAAAAATAAGCATTAAAGTTCTCTTTATTGATTTATGAAAAATACATTCCTTCTTGCATTTTTTTTCCTGCCAAAAGGATCTCCTTGCCTGTTTAAATAAAGCTGTCAAATGCTAAAAATACAAGATGAGAAACTTGTAAATCTGGATTTAGATAAAGAAAGGACTCAAAGGTTATCTAAGCCAAATTATTCATTTACAGATGAGGAAACTGAGGTCCAGAGGAGTTTAATGACTTGCCCAAATAAATAGAGGGAAGAAGAATGCAGTGGAAAGAACAGACCCATAAAAATAGCTGCAACTAAATTTGAACAGAACAAAGATGAAATAGGAGACAGTGTAATAACTGTTGTTAAAATATTTTTAAAAGTATAAAATGCCTTTCTGAGCACATCACAGGCCTCTGCCCTCTCATTTTTGTATGTCTTCTTTGTCTTCCTGGAATTTTACAGCATATATTATGTAATGTGAAGCTGTCATAATAGGATCATGGAGAACTATAGAGGCATTAGGATACTCCCTTAGGTCAGCTTGGGGAGGTCAGACTCTTACATGGAGTCCTCTCAGACATAAGGGTAACCTAGTTACTTCAGGAACTGGGCCTTGCTGGACACCCTCCCTCACCCCTTCTAATTTTTGAATTTTAAACCGGAGTCCCTCCTTATTTTTGATTATTGTCAGCTAGCTCTTTTTGACATGATTTTTTGGTAATATTTAAAAAACAAAAATAAAATAGACTTCAAACAACCCCTGCCAAAATGAACAATAAACGCAAATTAAATAAAATTTACAGTGAACATACCTGCAACCATCTTTATACAATTAAATACTATTCTGTTGCTACAGCATGAACCTCAAATAAACAATATACAAGTGTTCTAGAGTCAGGGTGGATAAAAGAGGTAGGTACAGGTTTTAATTTATGGGATAAGGAGGAGGGAAATCATACTTTTTCTTCTTCTTAATTTTGCCCATATAAATATAAACACCAAAAAGAGGAAGCAGAGGTGGGATGGCAGGAGCAGTAGAGGAATGGAGATTTAGGATCCCTTCATACCTCCATCCCCAAATGAAAGAAATGCATTAAAGGTCACAATGGGGGAAAAGGGTGTCCAAAAATGAGGGATATGATTGGAACAAGTGGGAGGAGGAAGAAAGAGAGGGGAAAAGGGTCAAAGAAAATCCCAGACTGAGTCCAGTGAATGTTTGAGAGGGGAGCATGGTTTGCCGGGCTCACTATCCCTATGGCCTCAGTCTCCATTTCTATGTCTCGGGCTCCTTAGCTGGATCCCTTCTATGTCTGTCTGGATCAGCATCTCTATCTGCATCCCTTTCCTATTCCATCCTGCCCCAAGCCATAGGGTTGGACTTTTCCCCTCCTCTGCCTTTTGGGAGTTGGACAGCTCCAGGATTCTCAGATCATAGTTCTTTTTTTTTGCCATTGGAAGTTTGAAGGGAGTTATTGAGGAGGAGGGAAGCATTTTGGGCCATTTGGGAGTTGGGGAATACCTATGAGGGTGCATAAGTCAGAGAGGTCTGTGTGAGGGCCATTCTCAGCAATCCTGTACTACCTTCAGCCCCTGACCATCCTTGAGCCACTGGATCTCTTAGCATGTGTCAGATGATCTCAGGGAGATCTGTCATCTTCAACAGCCATCCCAGGACAATGTTTTATGTCTCCCCATTGGTGGACACAGATTTGAGTCCCTGCCTCTTCCCCCTGGTTTCCTAGCGTTATTCCAGTCTGTCCCTGGTGTGTTGTGTCAGTTGACTGGCCATGGAGCAGGGGATGACAAATGGACAGATTGTACTGTCATATTGCTCTGGGAAGGGTTAACATTTTGGGGAAAATGTGTAAGGACATTGTGCAGATGCTGCTGAGTTGGTGAGGAGATGTGGTTGGGGACTGAGTGGAAGATGTGAGAGGGCTATTTATTTGTGTGTTTGTCTTTGGGCTCCTCTCGAGGTTTTCCTGGCTTCTGCTCATGATGGTCCTTGCTATAGTATTTAGAGTAACTCCATGGAGCCACAGATGGGGGTTTGTGGGACCCGGGAAGCATTGGGAACACTAGGGACATTCAGCTGCATGTCCCACTCGGACAATCCTAAATACTGTTGTAACATCTGTGATGGAGGCAGAAATGGCTAGCTCTTCTTTCAATGGACTGCTTTACTATGACCATTCATGTTAATGTGAGAAATGCTCAAGCTTTGCATTTGGAGATCCATGCTTGTGAAAACAAACAAGCAAAAAAACCAAAAAAAACCCCCCAAAACCTGGTACTTCCCCATCAAGGATAACAGCTCATTTATTTGCTAACTTGAGGAACTGATGCAAGAGTTGATAAGATCACAGATTCTTTTCACATGACATATCTTGATTTCTACTTAAGAGGCTAAAGCTCCTAGAAATTAATGAGTATACATCAACTGGAGCTGGACAAATTCCAGCATGTGGATGTGATGGAATAGTATTGTTCCAGAGGAAAAGATAAAGGGAATGGATTCAGAGAAACCTGGAAAGACTTGTTTGAACTGATGAAGAATGAAGTGAAAAAAAAAACAGGACAATTTACATATTGAAAGCTATAAGAACTCATATTAATGGGATGATCAATTAAGATTGCAGAGGATCTGTGATGAAGGAGCTAGCTAGCTCCTGATAAAGGGATAAAGATTTTAGGGTAAAGACTGAGTCGTATTTTTTTGAACACAGCCAATGCAGGAGGAATATGCTCTGTTTGACTATGTATATTTTTGACAAGAGTTTTGTTTCACTCTTTTTTTTTTATGGAAGAAAGAGAAAGAAAAATAATTTTTGTTCATTAAAAGCAAAGTTTAATGTTTAAAAAGAATCAACAGTTTAACATCTTCTAAACTTGTTGAATTTAAGGGCCCTTTTAGGGTCTAAAAATATCCCAGGCTCAGATTTAGGGCTGTGTTAGAAATATGCTGCAAAGATAAAAAAGGATTAGGAGTATATGAAGTAAGTTGATTTAAATTGGTGATCTACTCAGGGTCACTCCCTGAATGATCCATGCTTATAGATGAGGAAGAGAGGGGAGAGAAGAATGAACCTTTCATTTTTTATCCCGAAGTACAAGGTCCCTTGCTCATCATCCCAAATGACTTGGGGATGACAAAATTAACAGACTTCTTGGTCCTTCCATTGCATGTTCCTCTTTGACATATTTCCCCTCCCTTATCATACAACCCATGTTCAAAAATGGCAGAAAACACTAATTAAGTCATTAAGCATGCACACTCAGTGCTTGTAGTTACATTTTGCCCACTTTTTGTTTTGGGGTGATTTTTATCCTTTTATCAGTTCAGAGACTCAATGTCTTGTTTTGTACAACTAACTTAGTCAGCTGATATGACCTTTTGCTAAGTCTTTATCCCTATATGGAAATGTAGTTCTATAGGTTGCTCACAGGTAGGACCCTCTGATTTTACCCTCTGATTTACAACTCTAGTTCCAACTCTAGAGTTGGAACATGATCTTCCCAAATATAAACACAAGGGCTGATTTAAATAACTGAGTAAATAGAGGTTCAAGCTTCTAAGCTTATTGATTTATTATGCAATCCATACCAATTGCATAACAAATTGGGATCAGGTACATTGTTGGTGGAACTGTGAACGAATCCAACCATTCTGGAGAGCAATTTGGAACTATGCTCAAAAAGTTGTCAAACTATGCATAGCCTTTGACCCAGCAGTGTTTCTACTGGGCCTATATCCCAAAGAGATTTTAAAGGAGGGAAAGGGACCCACATGTGCAAAAATGTTTGTGGCAGCCCTTTTTGTAGTGGCAAGAAAGGAATTGAAAGGATGCCCATCAATTGGCGAATGGATGAATAAATTATGGTATATGAATGTTATGGAATATTATTGTTCTGTAAGAAATGACCAATAGGAGGATTTTAGAGAGGATTGGAGAGACTTGCATGAACTGATGCTGAGTGAAATCAGCAGAAGCAGGAGATCATTATACACAGCAACAAGACTATATGATGATCAATTCTGATGGACATGGTTCTCTTCAACAATGATGTGATTCAAACCAGTTCCTATTGTTCAGCAATGAAGATAGTCATATACATCCAGAGAGAGGCCTGTGGGAACTGAGTACGGACCACAACACAGCATTTTAACGTTTTCTGTGAATATTTCCGTGCATTTTGTTTTCCTTCTTAGGTTGTTTTTTTTCTTCTTCTCTTTCTGGATTTGATGTTTCTTGTGCAGTAAGATAACTGTATAGATATGTATACATGTATTGGATTTGTCATATAATTTATCATATTTAGCATGTATTAGATTACCTGTCATCTAGAGGTGGGGGGTGGGGGGTGGGGGGAAGGAGGGGAAAAGCTTGGGAAAAAAAGTTTTTGCAAAGGTCAATGTAGAAAAATCACTCATATGTTTTGTAAATAAAAAGCTTTTAATAAAAAAAAAAGAATTAGACACAAAAAAAATTGGGATCAGGAAGCCTCAACTTGGCACTAGATCCCAAATACATGGGTAGAAAGATTTTTATACATTAAAAGCAAATAATTAATAGGCTATAAATCAGGATACAAGATTAGATCATCTGATTTCTAACTGGAAGAAAAATGAAGAGAGTTTCCCAATTTGGGAAAGGGTTGAGTGAGTTTTAAGAGCTAGTAGGGGAAGAAAGAGAAGGTAGACTTTTCCAAATATGAAGCAGGATGTTACTCAATTCCCACAATTAACAAGCAGGTAGAATTTATAGGAAAAAATGAAACTTTAATTTCAAAATAGAGCCAGTATTACAAGATGGTGTCAGTTTGGTTCACACAATGCCCACAATTCTCTTACAGGATCTGATAGCTAAAAAGGTCTTTTGCCTTTAAGTCTAGCCCTTCATCTATTAAGCATCTATAAACCACAATATGAACCTAGATCTACTGAGTAATTGCTCTGCGTTCTTTCAAATATTCCATACTCCCTTATGACATTATTTATGCACTAGTATCTGATGATTGAGAAAATATGAGGTAACAAAATTCTAGGCTTAAGTTCCAAAGAAGCCAAGGAATAGGATTGGGCACCAAGATAATCAGTGACTCAAGCTTTAGAGAATAAGACATTGATCTAGTTGTAAGGAATAGTTACTGGGAATTCCCAACATTGGTAATACAGTCACAAGCAATAAAGCAAGAGCTCAAGTAATAAAGCTAAAAGGGTAAGAAAGAGAAAAGCAATAAGACTCATGATTCTGAGACAGGAAGATTTATGCATTAAAAGCAAACAATTAACAGGATATAAACCAGGACACAAGATTAGGTCATTTGATTTCTAAATGAAAGAAAGATTAGAAGCTTTTTTGAATAAACTCACAAATTATTCAATTATAGAGAGGTAATTCAAGTTATACAAGTGGAGAGTCTGAGGGGATGATGGGGAAAAATAATTAGATTATACTATTCCTCTTTAGGTGTAACTAACATGGCTGAGATGGCCCCTAAGCTCCTTTCCAATACAGAAAGAAGGAAAAGACAAAGACAAAAATGAAAATGAAGAAGAGAAGAAAGGAGAGTATTGAAGTGGATGAAGGAAGGAGGGGAGAGGGAGGAGAGGAGAGGAGGGCTGGATAGATCAGTTTCAAAGCCATATGCATAGAATTGAGATTTGTTTCAGCATCACTCAGTAGAATTCAATTGGGTCAGAGAAGATTGATGGATGGGATAATCATTTAATAACAGTTTGAAGACAGTTGTAAGGCAGCAAGTAAAACTCTTTCTGCTACCACTTAGTGCTAATTCCTTCATGCTTTAAACACTAACTTTCATCAAAGATGTAAAGCCCAAAATTTGCTGAGAAATCACCTAGTTTGAGCACTCATTTTATAGGTGAATAAATTAAGTCCTTGGGCATCTAGGTGGTGCAATGGATAGAAAGTATGCACTGCAATAGGACAACCATAATGAGCTGTCTATAATAAGACTGACATCAATATGAAGTGGGGGGCACCAGGCTCCCTAAGGAGATGAAAGCAGGCTTCAGTTGGAAAAATGAAGCAAGTAAAGCTCTCATAGCCATCAATATCAAGATTGAATATATGAGAGAGAGAGAGAGAGAGAGAGAGAGAGAGAGAGAGAGAGAGAGAGAGAGAGAGAGAAAGAAGGGAGGGAGAAGAAGAAGAAAGAAGAAGAAGAAGAAGAAAGAAGGAAAGAAAGAAAAAAGAAAAGAAGGAAAAAAGAAAGAAAAAAGAAAGAAAAGAAGGAAAGAAGAAAGAAGAAAAAAGAAAAGAAGAAAACAACTCAAAATTTTAATTTACTCTTATTAACAAGGAAAATGTTTTGGGAATGTGGTTTCTTTTGGTCTGGATCCACGACTTCATTGGTGTTAGAGAATTTCTGGAATGTACTGTCCCCTTTAGTATGCAAATCATTTAACAGTGTGTACAAATGATTTAACTGACATAGCATATTGATTTTTCAGAGTAAATAATTTCCATCCTCACACTACTGGCCACAGTACAGGTGATTATAAGGTTAAGGAGATCAAGAATACCTTTGTACTGTTGTTCTTAATCTAGGGCAAGTTCCAGTCTCCCAGTGTTAGGATCCTCTTCAAGAACCAAGGAGAAACCACGTCCTGTGAGTAGTAGTAGTTGCCCCACTGGGGACCCAAGTAGCCAATTCCAGTTGGGCAATGAGGCTCCTTCCTTCCTTCCCTCCCACCATTCTTCCCTCCCACTTATCTCTCTTTCTATATAGGGAATTATACCCTTATCTGTGGTTGCTCTGCCCAAAGAAATATAAATTTTGATTGCTGAAATGATATCTTATATACAGGCTAGATTTCTTTTTTAAAGGATTGTGCCTTAAACCTAAATTACCCTGACTCTCACTGACTGATCAACAATAGTTCCCAGCCCAAACCTCATCTGGTCATTTTTTGATTTCTAATAGCTCAGAGTAAATGTAAACAGCAATTGTTTCTGTTTTGGCCAGAAACCAGGACTCTTCTCTCCCAGACTGATTATTTTTAACTATGAAAAAGAGGCCTTTTTTTTTTTTAAACAACTGCAACTCATAGACATTTTTTTATTTAAAGTGAAAAAATATTACAATTTTTGTTTTCAATAGCACATATAATAACAGCTATTATTTATATTTATATGTAATATAAACATAATATATATCATATAAATATGTATATTTAAATATTATATATATTTATATATGTGCCATGTACTATGCTAGGTATTTTATAGTTATTATCTCCTTTCATCCTCACAATAACCCCAGGAGATAGGTATTATTATCATCTCCATTTTACAGAGGAGGAAACTGAAGCTAAGGTTAAATAATTTTGGGGGGGGGCTTCTTTTCCAGCATAGCCTTAATCACTGAATGGGTGTTGCCTCAGACAAACTGAGACCTGGGAAAGACCTTAGCTTAAAAAAGCTAAGGCCTTCCATTTTATCCAGGGCCACCTCCAGTTGCCCTGATCTACATCTTGCCACTGAACCCAAAAGGCTCTGGGGGCAAAAGTGAGGCTGGTGACTTTGCCCAGTCCTGCCTCACTCAAATCCAATTCACTTGCAAGTCACACCATCACCTTCCTGCAACAGCAAGTTCTAAGCATTATGGATTCCCTCGATTGTGTTAGGTCTGCTACGTGCCGGTTAGAGGAAGAAAGAAAAAAAATAATTTTAAAAATAAAAGTTTAATAATTTTTAATGATAGTTTTATATAAAATAAATCTTAATAAATAAAAAAAATTAAAATAAAAGGAATAGAAACTCTTGTCTGAGGTTCTTGTCCTACACATGATGACACTTTTGTTCTGGTGCTGTCTAGGATCATCCAGGATTCATCACTATGGCTGGCACTGTCAAATTGACATCTCAGAAATGATAATGTTCCCATTCCTGTAGGGGTTCTTGGGCTTGTTCTATGGGCCTTAGGAGAGCCCAGATAGATACATGGAGAGAACCCAAACTACACATAGATCTTGAACAACACAGAAGATCAGATGCATTTAAGGGACCCAAAAAGAGAGAGTTGGAAAATGGTGAGAGCTAAAGACCAGACATTTAGAACCTCTACAAAAGAGAAAATAAAGGGACTTAAGATATTTTCTCTTCTCTGAGTGAAAAAAAAATCAGTTCCTAATTCTTTTTGTTTATTCTCATAAGCATGGTCTTCAGGACCCTCTGGTTAGCCTTCTCTGGCCCAGCTCCAGGTTTTCAGCATCCTTTGAAAATATGGTCCTTGGAACTGAATGTGGTCCCCCAGATGTAGTTCCGTAACCCAGGATCTAGGGTTTGTACCCACTACAGAAAGATAAAGTCATAAGAGGTACCCAGCAGAGGAGGGTAGCACTATTCTGTCATTTTTTTCCTCCTGTACTTTTAACCAGTGGAATCAAGAAAATGACATGTGAACTCTGAGCTGGATCTTGTTTTCAAGATAGGATGTTTACTTAAGGTTTGAATTTCACATAAACCGATTTATAGATCAACTATTTCATCGGCCTCAGGTTAATGGATGAGAGAGAACTAGCAGATCATCGCTAGGGCAATGAATGACCAATTTAACCTCAAGATGTCATTGTTTAGGGTTTGACTTTTTTTTCTTTCTATTTTCTGTTAGGGTCCCCCCTTTCCACATAGATAGCAACGAGTGTCTCAATGTACCTGAGACTTGTTTTGATCTAGGGACTCCAAGATAAGCAGATTCTTAGCCATGAATACCTGTCACTTAGAAACACCCATGCCACAGGTTTTACCTGGAATAAAACTATGACACTGAGATTGGTAGGTGGGACAGTGGATAGGGCAGGGCTTCTTAAACTTTCTCCATTTGCAACACCTTTTCACCAGAGAAATTTTTACATGACTTTGGGTATATAGGTATATAAAATAGGTGTACAAATCAAACATTTACTGACAATAAATCATAATTTCATGACCTCCACATTCAGTTGTGGGAATCCAGATAGGGTAGTGACCCCTAGTTTAAGAAACTGGGCAGTCTAAATTTAGGAGTCTGGAAGATTAACTATTTCTTGCTGCTCCTAGCACACAATTCCTTATTTTTTCAATGGAACATTCTCCCTTTTCTCCACTTCCTGCCTTTCCTAAAGACTTATTTCAAGTTCCACTTTCTGCAAGATGTCTTTCCCAATCCCATCAGTGGTCAGTGCATTCCTTCTTAAATTACCTCCTAATTATTTTATATATATATATATGTATGTATATATATATTTATACACATATATGTATATATGTGTATATACATACATATATATATATTTATACACATATATACGTATATATGTGTATATGTATATATACATATATATATATTATATGATCATAGTTGTTTGCCTGTTGTGTCATCCTGTAATTATGGGGGTTTTTTGTTGTTTTTTTATTTTGTTTATACACATAGCACACTTCCTGGTACATTTTATATTCAGTCTTGTCCAACTTCAGGACCTTGTGGACCAGCAGTCCATGGGGTTTTCTGGGCACTAATTAATAAATGGCTGTTGATTGTTTCTGTGACTCTGGAGTCCAGAGGCTATGTCACAGGCTAGGGCAAGTCCTCTCTCTCATTTTTTTTCTATCCAAACAAGTTCCCTGTGATCAAGTAGCAATGATCTAAACTTTGTCTTTTCTCCTGGGCACTAAGAAGCTATTTCTCATCCTCTAATGGAACAATAGCTTACTTGTGTAGTAGGGGGCTTGCTCCCTTATGCAGAATGCTTTCTTTGGAACTCACTAAGTTTCACTGTTTTTTGCTAAACAAAAAAGTATCAGGTTGTCAGTGGCTTTGGACATGGACATTAGATGAACTTAGCATTGCTTCTATTATACCAACTCATTTCCCTCAATGTTTTTCCAAAGATATTTTACTAATCCTCTTGGCGTCTCTCAATTAACTATTAAATATCAACAAGTTTAAAAAAAACAATATCTCCAAGGTCATGTTTATGTTCATGATTATTTACAAATGGCATCATACAAAACATTTCCATATTAGTTATTTTGTACAAGAAAGACTTGATTAAAGGAAAAAAGTGAAAGAAAGTGAAAAATATCATGCTTCAGTCTGGAATCAAACAATATCCATTCTTTGGAGGCATATAATATGATTCATTATTAGTTCTTTAATATTGTTTTGGATCGTTGTATTGTGGAGAATAGCTAAGTCATTCACAATTCTTCATTAAACAATATTGTTACTGTTTATAACATTATTCTGGTTCTGTTCACTTTGCATCAGTTCATAACTGTCTTTTCAGGTTTTTCTGAAATCATCCTGCTTGTCATTTCTTATAGCACAATGATATTCTATTATAATCAGTGTGTTTAGTGATTCCCTGATTAATAGATATCTCTTTGATTTGTAATTCCTAGCCACCACAAAAAGAGCTGCTATATTTTTGTAGATCCTTTTTCTGTTCCATCTCTTCCTTCCTTCCTTCCTTTCTTCCTTCTTTTCTTCCTTTCTTCCTTCCTTCCTTCCTTCCTTCCTTCCTTCCTTCCTTCCTTCCTT
>JAJPUD010000397.1:332930-363269 GCA_023553655.1 Myrmecobius fasciatus | reverse complement strand
GCTAAGGGCATGTTCCAACCTCATGGGGTACTCCCTTTCTACTGGATAATTATGAGTTTCACTGAGGAACTTGTCTTTCATATGCTCTCTCACTCACTATATTTCATATAATTTACCATTCCCAGTATCTATTACATCCCTTCATTTTGTCTGTAACTCCTTCCCTAAATAAATCTACCTTTTGCCAAAGAGAATGAGAATGAGAATTCTCCACATGACTGAATCCCAACTTTTGGTGCCTGCCATCAATATCATCATAGATCACATCCTACCTGATCATTCTTGAGTCTGGCTATAAGGTGGAATTGTTATTGCATACAGGATGCTTTAGCCTGTCATGTAGGTGCTCTCAGGCTGAGTACTGAAGGACCAGTTTTTTTTATTATCATCATGCCCCTGCTTTTTTCTCTTATAGCAAATTTCTATAATCAGGGCAAATATCCAGTAGAAGCTGTGTGCACAATCCAAGTATGTAAGATCTTGCAGATTCTTATCTGAAAATATGTAGTCATTATATTCTAAATAAGTGAGCATTTAGCTTAGTCATCAATCTGTTGCTAGATGCATATATCTACCTGTTTCTTTTAGTATTTTTGTTGTTGCTGACTTTCACAAGTATTTTTATTTGTGGAAGTTTATCTACTCCATTTACTAGGGACACAAAAGGTTGGGGTGGTAGCCCTCCATGGGAGTTAGGGGTACAGAACCCCCAATTTAAAAGCTGAATAGACTCATTAGACTCCAGACCATGGTTGAAATAATTATTAATCAGACCACAAAGGCACTGGATTTGTAACCAGACCAAGCCACTCAGAATAGAGAAGCAATACTCCAGTAAAAAAAAAAGGAGGAATGAGAGGGATTGGAAACTGAGAACCAGATGATTGAGGAAATATATCAAGAATGGTGTGAGGGGTCTTCAAAGGTTAATAAAGAGGAGGGATTGTATGGAATAAACTGAGTGAAGACCTCTCATAAACACGTGGCTATGCCCTAATTGTGACTTGAGACTTTGCATTAACAAATTGAGCTACAGGGGCAGCTAGGTGGCGAAGTGGATAGAGCACCAACCCTGAAGTCAGGAGGACCTGAGCTCAAATCTGGTCTCAGACACTTAACATTCCCTAGCTGTGTGATCCTGGGCAAGTCACTTAACCCCAATTGCCTCAGAAAAAACAAAACAAAACAAAACAAAAAAACACATATTTCATTGTCTGAGGCTAGATCCTCAGTTCTACCTCTGGGCCATAAAATGAGCATATCAGTGACATGAAGAACTAGATAAAAGTCTCTTTGCTCCTGGTTCCTTGCTAAATCCTTTTGGAACTTAACCCACTTCAATTGGTGTTACAATTACAATAAACTTTGCCCCTTGACTAGGAGATGGGTTCAAGCCTGCAAATTCTTTTTGAGATACCAGTCTGTGACCCCAACCTTTTGGGATCCCTTCTGAACCTCAATAATGCCATGACATGCAGGTGAATGTCTCATTTTCCCCTCCAGAGCCAGCTGGGTCCAGGGACAACAGACAGATTGGGATGAATGGAGATGGCTCTGGTTGCAGTGGGGGGTCTTGGCCTTTTTGAGCTAAGTCTTTAACAAGTCTAAATTTGACTGAGGCCATACCCATTCAGTGATTAAGGTAAGGTAAGAAAGAACTGAGGCAAAAAATAGACACTTTTACCTAGTCAAAAAAAAAATCAATTTGAGGAGGAACGACCCAGAGTGTTTCAGGCCCAAACAGAACAAATTGCTAGTTACATTTACTCTGAGCCAATCAGGGTCCAAACAATAACCAAGTGGGGCTTGGCCTGGGATCTATTGTTGATCAATCAGTGAGAGACAGAGTGGTTCTAACTCTAACTCATATCCTGAGATTTCAGCAATCAAAATGTATATCCCTTTGGGCAGAGCATCTGCAGGTCAGGGCATGATACCCCATGAAGACAATGGGAAGAACAAGAAGAAAGGAAAGGAAAAAAGAAGGAAAGAAGAGCTCTCGCTCAACTAGACAGTTCCAGGTGGGTCCCCAGTAGAGCAGCTCCCACTTCCACTTACAGAGGGTATTGTTGGTTCTTCCTTCATAATAGGTACTTAATAAATGTTGATTGATTGATTGCCATTCTCCTGGATTCCAACTTCAGTTTTCTCTCCTATATACCACCCAATCTCCAGGCTAAATGTGTCCAGTTCCTTCAACTGCTCCTCATATCGGGTAATTTCTGGGACCACCTCTGAGATCACCTCCAGTTTTCCCTGTCTCTAGCTTGTTTGTACACAGTGTTTACATTAGATTATAAGCTCTTGAAGGTGTCTTTTACCTTTTTTTTGTGTGTCTCCAATGCTTAAGCAGAGTGCCTGGCACACATAGTAGGTATTTAATAAATCTCAATGGACCGATTTGAAGAGTAAAAGGATTGTCTTGTCCTATTAACTGGTCTAGTTGGGCTCAGAAGGCAGTGGCCATAGCATCTCTACCTAGCAGGAGAGGGAGAGACATATAGAGTTGAATTAATTAATTATAACATCAAGATTACTTTGGAGAAAGCAAATCTTTAACAAGAAAATACAGATCGAAAGATTACATTTATCAAGATTGCCCTCCTCCCTTTTTCCATTCTCTCTCTCCCATCTATGATTCTTGTACAACGTCTTCAAGAGCAGGGAATGTATTATTAATCTTTACTATGTTGCCTTACATATTCTAGGGTTGGAGCAGGAGGTATCTAGACTTGTGATTTCATTTGTTGTTGAGGAAATGAACAGCTGTTGAAGGAACTCCTGACAACACAGAATAATAATGGAATCTGCAGTTTCATTGCCAGGGCATTCTTAGAAGTTAGAATGATTGACCTAAAGTCACCAAGCACGTTTAAGAAGCTTGACTTGAATTCAGGTTGCCCTGACTCAGATGCTCTCCATCTACTATGATACATTACCTCTTGTCTTGCCCATAGCAAGTACTTATTAAAGTGTTTTTATTTTGTACTGAATTACTTGGGAAGGAGATCTAAATGTATAATAAATGCATTTGCCTATAGATGTCAGCAAATCAGATTTCATAAGGGTATACTCCCAGAAGCAATGATGTCATAATTTAATGAATATAATTAACTAACAATATCTACAGAAAAATCTCAGAAGTGTAAATGCTTATCTTAAAAAAATAGGGGCTTTAGTGTTTCTACTGGGCTTGCATCCCAAAGAGATTATAAAAAAAGGGAAAAGGAACCACATGTGCCAAAATGTTGTGGCAGCCCTTTTTGTAGTGGCTAGAAACTGGAAACTGAATGGATGCCCATCAATTGGAGAATGGCTGAATAAATTATGGTATATGAATGTTATGGAATATTATTGTTCTACAAGAAACAATCAGCAGGACGATTCTGAAATAATCAACCACAAGCCTGGAGAGACTTATATGAACTAATGCTAAGTGAAGTAGAAGGAAGACAACATTGTACACAGCAACAGCAAGATGATCTATTCTGATGGACTGGTTCTTTTCAACAGGGAGGTGATTAAGGCCTGTTCCAATGGTCTTGTGATGAAGAGAGTCACCTGGACCCAGAGAGGACCCTGGGACTGAGTGTGGATCACAACTTAGTATTTTAATTTTTTTTGTTGTTGTTATTTTCTTGCATTTTATTTTCTTTCTTATTTTTCCCCTTTCTGATCTGAGTTTTCTTGTGCAGCATGACAAATGTGAAAATATGTAAAGAAGAATTGTACATTTAACATATATTGGATTACTTGCAGTCTAAGGGGGGGGAAGAAAAGGAGGGAGAAAAATATTTGGAATACAAGGTTTTGCAAGGTGAATGCTGAAAATTATCTATGAATATGTTTTGAAAATAAAAAGCTTTGGGGGCAGCTAGGTGGTACAGTGGGTAGAGCACCAGCCCTGAAGTCAGGAGGACCTGAGTTCAAATCTGGTCTCAGACACTTAACATTCCCTAGCTGTGTGACCCTGGGCAAGTCACTTAACCTCAATTGCCTCAGCAAAAAGCAAAAAAAAAGAAAGAAAAGAAAAACTTAAAAAAAAATAGGAGTTATAGCCAAGAAGCCACAATAAAGCAACCTGTTTGTGCAGCTATTTCTGTTGTTATTTTTGAAAATAGGTATCACACGATGCAAGTATGAATGGGCTGCTCCTTAGAGCAAAGAATAAAGGTCAAAAAGAAAATGGAGTAAAGAAAATTATAAGGCAAACATTTATGGAAGGGAGAGATGTAGGTCAAATGTAACGGGGACAGAGTACAGGTGGGCGATCTTGCCCCAGAGGCATCTTGTAAAGCCAAGGGAGGATCTGAGGGTAGGCCTCCCTCCCCATGGGGAAGAATGATGGACAAACGGCAGACAGGATGAGTTGGCAAGTGTGGGGTTATCATTTGCACTCCTGGAGGGGACATCCAGAACTCAGAGACATTGTTAAAAACCAGTGCTTTATAAATGTTAACTAATTTTTTTTATTAAAAGCTTTTTATTTACAAAACATATGAGTGATTTTTCTACATTGACCTTTGCAAAACATTTTTTTTTGTTCCAAGCTTTTCCCCTCTTCCCCCCACCCCACCCCTAGATGACAGGTAATCTAATACATGCTAAATATGTTAAATTATATGACAAATCCAATATATCTATACATATCTATACAGTTATCTTACTGCACAAGAAACATCAGATCTAGAGAGAGGAAAAAACAACCTAAGAAGGAAAACAAAATGCATGGAAATATTCACAGAAAGCGTTAAAATGCTGTGTTGTGGTTCACACTCACTTCCCACAGGCCTCTCTCTGGATGTATATGACTATATTCATCGCTGAACAATAAGAACTGGTTTGTAAATGTTTACTAATTGATTGACCCTTTCAATATTGGGTTTCATGTTATCACCCTCTTACATATTATACATGCTGGACAAACTGGCCTGTTTTCTGCCTCTTATACAATATATTATTTCTGGCCCCTTTGCCTTGGAACTGGGAAGTCCCTCAGGCCTACAATGTACTCTCTCACCTCATGCAAAGATCACAGCTAGGTGGGATGTTAGAGCCCGCTCCCAACCCCTATATTTTATAGAGAAAGAAACTGAGATTCACTTGGTGAAAAAAAAAGTGCATTTCCCACATAATTCAAGTTATTACTATTATTATTTTCCCTAATGACCACAAAATAACTGGTGGTAAGGATGTGAAGAGAGAGAATGTTACAGCTTCTGGAACCGCCGCTTAAAACTTGACCAACTTGTCAGGATTCTAGCAGAGACCTAACTTGGGTTTACCCTGCACCCCTCCTAACAAGGAACTCCATGGGAGATGACGTCCTGGGCTTATTTATTTGTGATAATCACATAATCCCTTGAGGTTTCTGTTAGTCTCCCTTTTGCAAAGGAAACCTGGAGATGTGAGCAAAGGGTCAGAGTGAGGAAATCCTGGCCTGAGTTACTTGGATTGGAATGGAGGAAGCAGGCAGCTCGATATTGGGTAAGGACAGACATGAAAACAAGGCTGGTAAAAAGGTTTATACTTGATTTGGAGAGTAAGTAAAAGAGAACATTCTAGCATGGGGTACAGAGCTATGGGGTTGAGGCCAGGGGAACTAAGAGCAAATCACAGTTCTGCTATTGCTACTTATGAGTCATTGGGCATCATTCTGCGTTCTGTGCCTCAGTTTCCTCATCTGTAAAGAAGAGGTTTGACTAAATGCCACTGAAGTCCCTTTCAGCTCTAGGTCTGTGATTTTAGGTCATCCAACTGCTCTTTGCCTCAGTTTCCCCATCTGCAAAATGAGGGGGTTGCATAGATGCATGCCCTCTAAGGTCCCCTGCAGGACTAGCTCTAAGTCCGTGATTTTATTTATTTATTTATTGTTCCCCCCCTGAGGCAATTGAGGTTAAGTGACTTGCCCAGGGTCACACAGCTAGGGAATGTAAAGTGTCTGAGATCAGATTTGAACTCAGGTCTTCCTGATTTCAGAGCTGGTGCTCTACCTACTGTGCCACCTAGCTGTCCCTAAGTTTGTGATTTTAGGCCATTTAATCACCCCTGCCTCAGTTTCCCCATCTGTAAAATGCGGGGTTTCCTAGATGCTGATCTGAGATCCCATGCAGAGCTGGCGCTAGGTTCATGATTTTAGGCCATTTAATCACCCCCTGCCTCAGTTTCCCCATCTGTAAAATGAGGAGGTTGCATAGATGCTGATTTGTGGTTCCCTGAAAGCACTAGCTCTAGGTCCGTGATTTTAGGCCATTTAATCACCCCCTGCCTCAGTTTCCCCGTCTGTAAAATGAGGGGACTTTACTGAAGCTCTGCAGCGTTAGCTCTAGAAGGAGCAAATCGTAGGCAAGCTACAGGGATAAGTTTAGTTCTCCCTCCTCCTTCCTCGCCTTTCTCTCCCCCCCCCTTCATGCCCCGCCCCTTTCCCCATCTCTCTCCAGTCCCTCCCAGGGAAAGAGGCCACGCCCCGCCCGCGCGCTTCCGCCCGCCCACGTGACATCCCTCCCGCGGCCCCGCCCCTCGCTCTCGCGGTCATGGCGGCGCCCAGAGTCAGGGTGCGCACGTGAGCGCGGACCCCCCGCGGCGTTAGGGTCTCCGCCCTCAACTCGCCCGCCCCCTTCCCGCCAGCGCCACTTCTCGGGTACGCGGACCTTCCAGGCGCCCGCAGCCATGAAGCCGAAACCCTTTGCCCACAAAACGGAGAACACGTACCGGGTAAGCACGGGGCCTTGACCAGCCTGGGCCAGAGCTGAGGCCGAGACCTCGGGCGGGAGCAGGGCTGGGGGCTCCTCCGAGGCCTGTGAAGGGCTGCGGCCGTAGCAGGGCCCGGGCAGGGGGCGGGGAGAGGCGCGCGGCCTCAGCTTCCTTCTCAGTGAAATGAGGCAGGGTCGGGCGCGGATCGCCCCGGGGCCCCTGCCAGCCCTGGGCCAGCGTGCCCCTGCACTCGCGCGCGGCGCTTCCTCCACCCTCCGCCTCAGTTTCCCCTCTCTGTAAACCTAAAGCCCCGGCCTCCCCGTTGGCAAAGGAGTGTCCTGTCTTTCTGGCTTCTCTTTAATTCCCCAATCCATAAAGCCTGCTCTGGGCTCCTGCCCGGGCACCTTATCCTCCTGCCCTCAGGGAGCTTCCAGTGGTTGGGCGGGAGCCTCGGAAGGGGCCGCCGCAGCGCCTTACCGGTCCTGCCTCTGAGCATCCTCCCGGGCTCCAGGAAATTCCCGGCTTATTAGCGCCTCCCTGGTAGCCCTGGCCTCCGGGGGCTCTCTCTCCAACCGGGACCCCAGCCGGGGATCCCTGAGGAGCTGCTGGCCGGATGTTTGGGAAACGCCCCCCGGGCTTGGAGTGCTTGTCACCCAGCCTGAAAGTAAAAGCGATTCTGTCACACCCCGACATCTGCTGCGCATCCTTACCTCGGCATCTTTCATTTTGTCCTCTCGGGCTGGAGAGCTGTCTGCTGTCATCCTTATTGATAATACCAGGACTTTGCAGCGGGCATTTACCTAGCGCTCATAGGTGTGCAAAGCGCTTTACGGAGCTCCATGTCTACCCTCCCCTCGAGTCTGGGAAGTAGCTGCTCTTATGATTGTTTAATAATGCCTTTATATGGAGAAGGCTTGCTAAGCTCTTTAGAAATATCGCATTTCCCCGCATAATCTTGGAAGTAGCAGCTTTTGTGATTATTGAATAGTAATAGCGTTTATATGGAGGTTTGCAAAGCGCTTTAGAAATATCTCATTTCCCTGTGTGATCTTGGAACTAGCTGTTTTTGTGATTATTGAATAATAATATCATTTATATAGAGAAGGTTTGCAAAGTATTTTTCAGATGCTTCATTTTTATCATCACCTCAGTCTGGGAAGTGGCTGCTCTTAATTATTTAATAACAATAGCTTTATATAGAGAAGGCTTTCAAAGTATTTTAGGAATATCTCATTTACCAGCACAAGCTCTTGTAATTATTGGATAATAATAGAATTTATATGGAGAGGATTTACAAAGCACTTTACAAATAACTCATTTTTATCGCACAATCTTAGAAGTGGCTGCTGTTACGATTATTTAATAATAATGGCTTTATATGGAGATTTGCAGATATTTACAAATATTCTCTCATTTTCCCCACATAATCTTGGAAGTAAGTGATCTTGTAATTATTGAATAATAATAGCATTTATATAGAGGTTTGCAAAGTGCTTTGCAAATGGTCTCGTTTTTACCCATCCCCCCAGTGTGGGAAGTAGCTGCTCTTATGATTATTTAATAATAGCTTTATATAGAAAAGGCTTGCAAAATGCATTAGAAATATCATCTCACTTCCCCCACATAACCTTGGAAGTAGCTGTTCTTGTGATTATTTAATAATAATAGCTTTTTATGGAGAAAGCTTGCAAAGTGCTTTAGAAATATTATCTCATTTCCCTGTTTAATCTTTGAAGTAGATGCTGTTATGATTATTGAATAATCATTTATATAGAGAAAATTTGCAAAGTGCCTTTTACAGATGTGTCATTTTTACTCCCACCCCCAGTCTGGGAAGTAGTTGCTCTTATGATTATTTAATAATAGCTTTTATATATAGAAGGTTTGCAAAATGTTTTAGAAATATCCCATTTCCCAGCACAAGCTTAGAGATAGCTGTTCTTGTAATTATTGAGTAATAATAGAATCTATATAGAGAAAGTTTGCAACGTACTTTACAGATATCTCATTTTTATCGCACAATCTTAGAAGTGGCTGCTGTTAGGATTATTTAATGATACTAACTTTATATAGAGAAAGCTTATAAAGTGCTTTAGAGGGGCAGCTAGATGGCGCAGTGGATAGAGCACCAGCCCTGAAGTCAGGAGGACCTGAGTTCAAATTTGGTCTCAGACACAACACTTCCTAGCTGTGTGACCCTGGGCAAGTCACTTAACCCCAATTGCCTCAGCAAAAATGAATAAATAGAAATAAAAAATAAAGTGCTTTAGAAATATCTCATTTACCAGCACAGATTCTCTCATTTCCCCACACAATCTTGGAAGTAGTTGCTCTTGTGATTGTTGAATAATAATAGAATTTACATGGAGACAATTTGCAAAGTGTTTTACAGGTGCCTCATTTTTCTCTCCCCCTCCCTCCATTCAGAAAGTAGCTGCTGTTATGATTATTGAATAATAGCTTTTTTATATAAATTCGTTTATATAAACTTTAGAAATATCTCATTTTTATTGCACAAACTTGGAACTAGCGGCTGTTATAGTTATTTATTAATAGTAGCATTTATATAGAGAACATTTACAAAGCACTTTAGAAATATTATCTCCTCCCCTACCCTTTCGTTCCCCTCCTCCCCTCACAATCTTAGAGGTAGGAACTCATGTTTAATGAATAATAATATCATTTGTGTAGAGAAGGTTTGTAAAACGCTTTGCAAAATGTCTCATTTTATCCCACCATCTCATTTTATCCCATCATTTTGGAAGTAGCTTCTCTTATAGTTATTTAAAAATAGTAGCATTTATATAGAGAAGATTTGCAAAGCGCTTTACAAATATTATATCATTTACCTCTCCCCTCCCTCCCAATCTTTGAAGTAACAGCTCTTAAGATTTTTTAATAATAAAAGCATTTGTTTGTTTGCAAAGATCTTTACAAATATCTCATTTTATCTTCACCATCATGGGAGGTAGTCTCTGTTATCATTATTATTGACAATAATAGCTAGAATTTATATAGTGCTTTAAGGATTACAAAGGGTTTTATAAATATTCCATTTCTCCTCAATCTTGGGAAGTAGTTTCTCTTAAAATTATTTAATAATAATGCTATTTATTTAGAGAAGGTTTGGAAAGTGTTTTATAAATATCTCATTTTACCCCCAGAATTTTAGGAGATAAGTGCTATCTTTATTATTATTATTGATAATAATAATAGCATTTATATAATACTTTAAGGGCTACAGAGTACTTTAGAAATATCTCACTTTATCTTTTGTCTTGGGACATAGGAGTTTTTATGAGTGTCATTGGTGAGAATAGCTAGTATTTATATAGTTTTAAAGTTTACAAAGTTCTTTATGAATATTATCTCATTTTATTATCAGTAAACTTGGGAGGTAGGTTCTATTGGTAACCCTATTTTACAGATGAGGAAACTGAGATTGAAAGAGGTTAAAGATCACCCATTTAGGAAGTGTTGGAGATGGATTTGAACTTGGGACTTCTTGAGTCCAGTTGCTTGCTCTGTCCACCAGACCCACAGTGCCTTCCTTAAAGGAGGGGATTTTCAAAGAAGTAAAATTCATGAAAGCAAATCCATATATGTAATCCTAGCACCCCAAACTCATGTTGTATGCTTTCTAATGATTGTCTATGACCATCCTGTCTGTTTTCTGTTTTCAGTTTCTTACATTTGCTGAGCGACTCGGGAATGTTAATATCGATATCATCCATCGGATTGATAGGACTGCCAGTTATGATGAGGTAAGAAAGCCATCTGTCACAAATGTTTTTGTTATTAAACGTCTTTTTAAAAAAGGATCACTGCTAGTGTGTGTGGAAGAGTTTTCAGGTTGATTATATTTTGACCAAGTATAATGCAAGATGGTCGTTATAACATGTTTTATACTGTGCTTCAGAGCTTATAATGTATTTCACCTATTTGGGTTCCTTCCAGTTCTGACTTTTTTATTGTTTATTTGGGTGAAACATACATGATTTCATCTATTGTGGGAGACACGCTCTGGTGATGCAGATATGCCACAACTCTAACTTTGAGCCTTCATTCTAGGGACTTTGAAAAATTTAGGGACTTGCTCAGGGTTATACAGCCAGCTTGTCCCAGAGACAGGATTTGAATCAAGGACTTACTGGCCCTTTCTATCCACTGTACTAGGCTGAGGACTCTAGGGTGGGAAAGACCTGCTTTCTAGAGGGAAAAATTTGAGACAAGGAGGAAAAAACTTCACCGCTTGTTCCTATAGTCCTTTCTCTGTTTCACACTTAAATTCTCCAAGATCCGACCTAACTGCTTCCTCTGGCTTCTGGACTCTTGCCCCCACCTTATACCTCTCCTTGGGGAAACTGTTTTGCTGTCTGAGTTTTAATTCCAAACCTCTAAAAATGCCTTCCCTAGCTTGACCCCAGAAGCCTGGACTAGAGTTCTTTTCCAAAATCAAATGAACTGGCACAAGAGATAAGTGTGTTTTCTGTCACCAGTGGTCTTTTTGAAAAAATATTTCCCTTTTTTGGTTACAAATTTAGCAGTTATCTACAAATAATAACTTTTTCAATGCCCAAAGAACAAGAAAGGATATTATATAGGAAACCACAAACTTGTTATCTTCAATTTCTTTTTAAAAATACATATTAAATTCAGCATACTAGTAACCACTTGCCCATTGTAACATTTTCAGGACAAAGTTATGTGTTTTAAATATTTTAATGATAGAATTTTTTTGCATCGTTAATACATTCCTTCACTATTTCCCTTCCTCCAAAGAAACGTCCTCCCTTGTAACAAATAAATATAATGAAGCAGAACAAGTCAGTACTTGAGCTGTGTCCAAAGATATGTTTCATATTCTGCATCTCCTGTCCATCCTCTGCCAAGAGGCAGGAAGTATGATTGACTGCCGTCAGCCTTGGGCAGTCTTAATTGGACACGACTAGGTCTTTCAGAGTGGTTTTCCTTTATGTCACTGTGATCACTATATCCATTGTCCTCCTGGTCTTGCTTTTATCACTCAGTATCTGTTCATGCAGATCTTCCCAGGTTTTTCTGAATCCCTTCATTAGAGGCCTTGGATTACAAACACGGAAGGGAAGTGATTCACACAGAATCCCATTTGGAGAAAGGGGCAAACCTTGGATTGGATTCCAGCTAGACTTTGTAGTCCTTTTTCCATCTTCCTTTGCCTTTTTTGTAATTTTGATTCTGCAATTTGTGTGGTGTGCATAATTCTCAGTCAGAAAATAGGATTGGGAAAATAAAGCCAAAGATGGAGGTTATTGGTACAGGATCATTAGAAGCACCACATGATTTTCTTTTAAAGGAATTTTAATTTAAAATTCAATTTAATTTAATTTAAATCCAAACCCCCAAGTCAAAGAAAAACTAACAAATACCCAGAGGGACACTGTTTAGGTGCCATGGAATTAGTGAGAATCACATATGACTTAGCAGCGTCTACTAAAAATGAGAGTTCAGAATATACAGCATTCTAAAAAGGAAAAGATACAGGCTTACAAACAAGAATAAATTGGATATAATCCAAGAATAAATTTGGATATCATCCAAAGGGAGAAACAGACCTTGAATGAACAAAGGACTTGGAAACTTGCAATATAAACTCAAGGAACAATTTGCTGATGATGTGGTGCTAACATTCTAATGGTGTTAGATCCATTAGATCTAACAAGTATCCCATCAACTCTGAAAGGTCTGCAAAGGGCACTGAGGAGGCAGTAGGTCAGTGCCATTAGGAAAGTTTGTTTGGGAGTTTAAAGGATTTTGGCTGTGATTCTCCTGAGACTTTGCAGATGCTTTTCAGGCAGGGACAGGTGATTTCTTTCCATCTTTTTCTTGCCTCCTGGTTTTAATAGATCTGGATAGTTTCCATTTATGATTTCTTAAAATATAGTGCCTTTGTTTTTAAACTTTTTTGCTTTTTGCACATGATTTTTAGGGAATTGGTCAGGCAAATTTTAGGGTGTATTGATATGTGGGAGCTTGACTTTCTTGGAGGTGGTGGTTGAGGAGGAGAATGCCATAATTCTTTACATCATCTGCATAAGTATGATAGTCAAACCCATGAAAGCCAATGAAATCAGAGAGACAGACAGAGACAGAGAGAGAGAGAGAGATGTATGCATGAGGACTGAGAACAAACCATTGGGTTTAACAATTGAGAAATCATTAATAACTTCAGATAGAGCACTTTCAGTGGAGAGATGAGTTAGGAATGAGTGAGAGGAAGTAGTGGAGATGACTAGTTTTGGTAAGGAAAGAAAGAGATAGAGGATGATCACTTGAGCTCAAAGAGTTTAGTGAGGGTTTTTCCAAGGATGAAGGAGCTTTGAGTAAATTTGAAAGCTGTAGGGAAAGAATCAGTAGGATAAAAAGAGAATAGGGCATTTTTATTAAAATTAAGTTATATTGATTAAATATTCTGTAGATTAAATCTCAGTACAAAGATAGTAACTGATGATTTTTAGCTGCTCTTAAGTTTTCCTGAACAGCCAGTATTGCATTTTTAAAATCAACAAAAAAGAAATTTGCAATTTGGAAAGACTTGTCTAAGGTATAAATCCTTTTCAGTTTTTACTTGGAGTATTCCCTTTGTTACATTATTAACTGTGCTTGTGGTTTGATCAGAGAGTTTTCACTTGGCTTGTCTTAACTAATGCAATATTTCGTTTTTTTAGGAGGTGGAAACCTATTTTTATGAAGGACTACAGAAATGGAGAGAATTGAACCTCACCGAGCATTTTGGTATGTTCTATTGTCGAATAATATATTCACCAATCATTGCAATGGATGTTTTCTGTTAACAGGTAAGTTACTGTATTACTATATAATAATGAGAGTAATTCCTTTCTGTCTCTCCCCTTTTAGGGAAATTTTACAAAGAAGTTGTTGGCAAGTGTCAGTCATTCAATCAGCTGGTTTACCATCAGAGTGAGATTGTCCTGAGCTTGAAGTCCCACCTGCAGATCAAGCACAGCCTGGCCTATCAGCCACTTTTGGAGTAAGTTGAGGTTCTTAGGTGAAAGCCCCAAAGCACAACTGCAAACTGAAGAAAGAGGTCATCCCACCGGAGCATGAGGGCAGTCCCATCTCCCTTGGGAAGGCCCTGCAGTCTTTTGATGGAGATGGACAGGGGCATAGTGACTTATGACTCAGTTCTCTTACTAAAGTCTTCCTCAGGGCCTAGATCTGACTGCATTCCCAAAGGCTGTGTCTGTGGACGTTTAGTACTAGCAAGTGCTCCCAGCCAAAGGGTGTAGGAGTACAGCTGGGAACAGACTTCTTGTTAAGGCCTTCTGTGATCCTGTGACCTACAGAAGTCACAGATCCTTGAAGTATGGCAGAATTAATTATCAATGGTTTATGAGTCAGAAACAAGAAGAATCTACACTTTAACATGTGCTATTTACAGCAGTGGTGAAAATATATAATATAATTATACATAGTATGTTATAATATAGTTGTGTGTGTGTGTGTATGTGTGTGTGTGTGTGTGTATTTTCTTAAGCAGCCAGTGAATTGTGTTTTTAAAATTAACAAAAAATGAATTTGGAAAAGCTTGCCTAAAGGATAAATCTTTTTTAGTTCTTTCCCATTTGCTCCCCTTTTAACTTTATTTTTCTGGGCCAGAAGGGAGGGCCAGACCTACAATTTTATGAAATTGTGGGAATGAGTTTAAATTTGCCTCTACCAAGGCAGATTTATCCTTTCTCTGTAATTTGTAGTCTAGGGAGTTTCCTAGTGCCCCCAAAGGTTACTGACAAACCAGGGGTCACAGCCAGGTCTTTTTAAGCATGAAGATCCCTTCTCACCCTACTGCTTGTGCTCCAGATACTAGGAGATTTCGGACTCTGTCTTGTGACATCATTATGCCTTTTTATTATTTCCAATGCAGCCTGGTTGTTCAGTTGGCTCGGGATCTGCAGACTGACTTCTATCCAAATTTTAAAGATTTTTTCCTGACCATCACAGCAATTCTTGAGACCCAGGACACCGAGTTGTTAGAATGGGCTTTTACCTCTCTCTCTTACCTTTACAAGTACCTCTGGAGACTTATGGTCAAGGACATGCCAAATATATACAGGTAACTTTCTCTTCTGTTTTGTATGGGCTTCCCTGGTTTTTGTTTGCTTCTGGGCTCCCTGTTCAGCTTAATCTGCCATATTGAGCTCTCCAAATCCTCTTCCTCTCCCTTTTGACATGTAACATCACATTTTGCTGTCAGTTTTAAAAAAGAACCCAGTAGCTGATTCTTGTATGTTCTGATGAAGCCCTAAGGATCCTAACCCGAGCTCTCACTCTCAGGGTCAGATTAAGCCACTAAGCAAGGCTTTCTTTTCCCCTCCATGTTTTGTTCCCTGAGAGGTTGGGGGTGAGGGCCACTTCTCAGTGTTGGCTTGAGCCTCCATTCCACTGCGTTCTCCCCAGAGTTTACTGCCCGTAATTAGTACCCCAGATCCATTTAACTGCTTACTAAGAACGAGCCTTTGCAAAAGACTATTGACTAGGCTGGCAGACTATTGACTAGTACCTCAGAGCAAAGCTGTGCAGTTAGTTATACACAGAGACATAGTGCAGACAGGGGTGTGTGGTCTCCTGCTTATCTTCTCAGTCCTTGGGCAAAGGGAGGGCTCTTAGAGCATTTGCTGTAAGACATCCACCAGGTTCACTTCCCCCAGTGGCTGAGCCATGATGGAGAGTCTGTCTTGGGGGCTGTGGCTGCTGCCTGCCCTCCCCAGCACTTGGAGTGCTCATATTCTGACCTTTCTAAGCTCCCAGAGGTCATAGCCATTCCCAGGAGCCCCAAGCAGAATCCATAGCAAGTCCACGTGTCCACACGCCCAGAGGGCACTGGCAGAGGCTCCCTGAGGCCTCGTTCCCCACTGATGACTTCCAGTACTTCTTGCCTCCTAACTGGAACATAGCTGGGCAGGAATTCAGGAAATCCCTTAATAAAACCTTTGTGCGATTCTGAAACACTGATTTTCTGTGCCCTTGGATTTCTCACTTGGCTTTCATGACTGAACATGTGCATTTCTGCTCTCCCCAATGGGATGGATAAAAGGCCCCCTCATTGGGGGCCTCTACTTGTTGGGTCACTCCTGAAAGAATATCTGATATATTAAACAGTCAGGCTATTGGTTTTTAAGAATTTCTCACTTCCCTTTATACAGTTTATACAGTACACTCCTGGCTCACCACAAACTACATATAAGAAATTTCGCAGCAGAAAGTTTTACATTTTTGATGAGAAAGGTAAGCTCTCTCTGGCTTTTCATTGTTTATGAAACTGCTCATTCATGAATAGATGCCTTCACAGACTAGAAGCAGTTTCTGCCCTGCTCTAAATTAGGTTCAGCTCCACATAGGTGCAGGCAGGCAGGAGGGATCAGGACTCACTTAGGAGAAACAGCTGTTGTCTGCAGGGAAAAACAGACTGGTTGGCAAGCCAAGAGTGAGGGGTTGATGGGACAGTCCGTGTTCTCCACTGGCCTCGAGGCAATGTAAAGAGAAACAGGAGCTAGGTCCGGGTCCCCCCAGACAGGGAGAGAGGAGGACATGGATACAGGGATACAATAGAGGCAGACATTGGTGGAGGGGATGCCCTCATCAGTGAGGGCTTAGATCCCCAGGCTCTAGGACCCTGCTGGATCTCCCAGTCTGACGTTGGTCCTTGTGCCTCTATCCCCCTCCAGGCACCTTTTGCCCTCTCTCTTGAAGTAGGTGTTGTATACCCTGGTACAGGGCACCTCATTCCCCTTTATGGGTCCTGGACCTCCAGGTATTAGTCTGGGGTTGCATAAAATGTAAATAGAATGTGTAAGACTACCAAGGAAATCCATGACAGAAATACAGTTGTCAGAATATTAAATAAGATGATAGATGGCAGGTGAATGGGTGCAGCCCTAGGAGAAGGGGAGCCAGGCTGGAGAACTTTTTATTTTGTCTTTGTACCCCCAGCCTCACCTAGGGATCTGGCAGAAACCTGATGTTTAGGAACTATTGGTCCCTAGGAATTCAGTTGGATTTCTCCTAGGGCTTAGTTCATTTCTTAGAATTCAGTAATACCATTTGGGTTTTCCTTTCATGATTCTCCAGATTTATAGTAAGCACTTTTTAGTGTATTTATGAAAGGCTCCTTTTAAGTCATATTTAGTCCTTGGAGTAGTTAGCTGGCTAGATGGAGCATTTATTAGGCATTCACTATGTGTGCCAGGCTCTGTGCTAACTGCCAAGAGTACAAACAAAAGTAAAAAGAAACTGAGTCCCTCTCTTTGGCCTTAGATTTTCTTGGGGACAGATAGTTGCTATCTAGGGGGAAAGGGAAGAACAGGAAAGATCTGGGGTCCCATTCTGGGCAGGGCCTTGCCAATGAAGGCAGTCAGGTGGCAGAGTTCTAGGGGGCATAGCTTTAGCTCCTGGAAAGCATGGTTTCATTGGATGTATTTGTATCCTGAGCCCATGTCACAGCACATGCCATGTAGTGAGCACTTAATAGGTGCTTATTGATTATGAGATAAGGAGAATTGTAAGTGCACTTTGACAGATGACTTTAGTTATGAACTCAATTGGTGGTTAGTAATGCTAGTATTTGTTGTGCTTTGTAATGAAAGAATAAAGACATGAGCATATTTTGCCCCATTATAATTTGTAAACCATATGTAAGTATGAATCAGTGTGATTTCTTTTGAGAGGCAAGAGTGTTGCTTTATATGATGAGCTAATTGTGATTGGTGTGAATGTTTAGGTTGCAGGTCTTTTGGTCAATGTTTCTACAAGAGTATGTATACTTAGTTATAGCAATTTGAGATCATTTTTTAAACCTTTAAATGTTTTCCTGTGTTAAATATGTAAACTGACACAGTTTACAAATAAAATAAATAAGTTGATTTGCTATAAGTTATGTTTAAAAGCTATGAATGACATTCATTTGGGATTTTTTTCTTTAGGTTTCGGATCAAGATGGCCTCTTTAATTTAATGTTTCTTGATCTTGGCAAACATCCCACAAAAGTGGAAGGTGTTGGACAGTTACTCTTTGAAATGTGCAAAGGAGTTAGAAATATGTTCCACTCCTGTGCATCCAAGGTAAATAAGGGAGGGGGAAGGATTGGATGGGGGAATGAAAAGAAGTGAAGAATGACTTGGGGAGTGAGGATGAGGGGCAGTGAGAAGAGAGGCGAGCTGGAGGAGTTGTGCTTGTTCATTCCAACACCTGGTTCTCTGATACCCATCTAGTGCATCAAATCGCTTCAGTCGCTCGCTCTGGGGATAACCCTTTCTTCTCCAGCTCTCACCTGTGGCCTTCCTATTGGCCCTACACTTTTATCAGTCGGATCCCTTTTTCCTCTTTTCTTTAAAGACATGTTTGTTTTGGCTGTTGCCCAAAATCCCAAAGAGCATGCCAACCAGAATTCTCCCATTCCCCCAAGCACTGATAAAATATTTCTGCCCAGAATTTTTGGTTCTCTGCCAGGCTTAGGGGAAGGGAATTGAGAAATGATTCTTGATCCATAAATCAGTTCTGGAAAAGGAAAGAACTAAGGATGGGCTAACTGAAGAAATTTGAGAATGGGAGGGAGGAAAGCTATGGTGAATCTGGACAGCAGAATAAAAAGCAGAGATGTCATCTTGCCAGCAAAGATCAGTAGAGTCAAAGCTAAGATTTTTATAGTAGCAGCATGTGGCTGTGAGAGCTGGGCCACAAGGAAGGCTTAGCCCCATGGAGTCAAGACTGACATTCTGATGCTGGAGATGACTTTTGGTTTTAAAGTCCCTTGGACAACAAGAAGATTAAATGATTAGTACTTAGAAATCACTTCAGGCTGTTCCCTGGAAGGTCCAGCTCAGGCTTAAATGCTTTGGTGAAACAAGGAGAAGAGGGGCTGCATTGGAAAAGACCCTGATGTTGGGAAAGATTGAAGCTGAAGGAGAGGGCAGCAGATGAGAAGAGCTGACGGTGTTATGGAAGCAGCAGACATGAGTTTGGACGAACTTTGGGAGACAGTGTGGGATAGAAGGGCCTGGGGTCATGGAGAGTCAGACGAGACTAAACAATTAAACAACAGCAGCATGCTATGGGCAGGCAGCTGGGGGTGCTTGGAATCAGGAAGACCCAAGTGCAAATCCTGCCTCAGACTCTTACTAGCTGTGTGACCCTGGGCACAGACAGTTCTGTCTGTCTCATCTGTAAAATGGGCAAAGTAGCGCCTCCCTCCCAGGATTATTGCAAGGTTTAAGATTAGCCATCTGCAGATTTGATGAATGCTTCCAGTTATTATCTGTTATGTCAACTTTGCAAACAAAGTCCAAAGTATTAATGTATCCTTTGTTTTGACTTTTCTAGGCAATCAGGGTAATTCTAAGGAAGCTGGGACCAGTTACAGAGACCAAAGCACAGCTGCCCTGGCACCTGGTGGCTGAAGCACTCAGACAGATGGTAAAGTCTTCGGCTGCCTATGTCTACAAGGACCATTTTGGAGTGTTTTGGGAATGTTTGCAGGTAAGTCTTTGGTTTGGAGGAATTGTGGGATGGATTAATATTTGAGGAGAAGCGGCAGAGGATAGAGAGCTGGCCTTGCCCTGGTTTTGAGCCTTGCTTGTGCCACGTTGCTCTTTGACCTGACATAAGTCACTGATTCCAGGCAGCTGGCTCTAAGACTGTAGATTGGGCAGATGCTGAAGTTTGCATTGGTGGAGGGAATTTCCTCATCAGGAACTTTCCGTATCCATTAAATCACAGGGCCAAACAAAAAGAGGATTCTGTACAACTAATGAGTTGTTTCCTTCTGTAGCAGTGATTTTTCTGGTCTATGCTGAAGGTTCAATTTAACTTAATTTTCTAAGAATAAACACATTGCAAACAGGGCTGTTTCGAGGGTGTCTCAGCTAGTTGATAATCAGTTAATAAGCCTTTATGAAGTACTTGTGTTAAGCGCACAGAGAGCCTGCTTTGCATACATTTTCCTAAGCAAAGTGCCTGTGACCAGTGGGGCGCTCCTGTCAGCCTGTGTTCTTCACTCTCCTTGGCAGGAATCACTCCTGGAGCTCCAGGACAAAATGTCCAAGTCTCGCTGCTCGGGCGGTTCAGACCAAATGGAGAGGCTGCTGCAGACCTACCTCATCTTGGTGAGACATGCCAGTGGCTCCAAAATTGGGCAGCCCGAAGCAATTTGTACGGTGAGTGTCCAGCCCTGCTGTGGATGAGCCATCGGGGGCCCTGAGTGCTGTTCTAATCCATTCTTCGGTCTTACAGACAATACTGCAAACATTGGACATCCCTGGGCTCTCCACATCTTGCCGTAAGATCCTCCTCGAGGTGATCTCTGCATTAGTCTTGGGTGAGAATGTTTCCTTGCCAGAGTCCCTCATCCGGAAAACCGTGGCAAAGGTAATGGGCCTGGGATTCTGGGCCAGAGACTGTGAGCCACCCGAGGCTGCCCGGGGCCCAGGCATGGCCTGGGAGCAGGAGGTGCCCCTTGTCTTGCTGATGAGGGATGTGAGGATTTGAAACCAGATCCTCTGACTCCAGAGTTGGTGCCCTTTCCATGTTTGGAGGGCTGCATGACAAGAAGGGATTCCCTCTGTCCCCATCCCGCCTCAAGCACCTAGTATACGGTCCTGATACCGTGTCCCAGCTGCTCATGTGGGTGTGTATGGGGGGATGCAGATGGGCCCCTCTGCTGTTGGCTTAGAGCTGCAGCATGCTCTGAAGGCTCAGGGCCACGGCCCAGCAGGGTTCAGGTGTCTCTCCTCTTCTCAGACCATGGAGGATGATCCCAGCACTGTGAGCTGCCCCGTGGCCTCTCTTGTTTTCTGGGTTCTCCCATGTGGCTTTTCCTGACCCTCAGCTTAATCCACCACAGCCCCTTTGCTGATGAAGCTGCTTAAGCAGCTGGAGAGCCAGCAGCAGCAAAGGTCTCCACCAAAGGCGCAGGGCGCTGGCATCCATCTCCTGGGGCCTTGTCTCTGGGCTGAGGCTGTGGTCCTGTGCATGGTCCTTTCCCTGCTGTAGGTGAATGTCCTGGGGCAAAGAGCATGGCTTCTTAACCACTGAAATTGTTTTCTTGGTATCTGAGAACTCCATTTCAGTGCGCCTGGTTCCCTGTGATTACCCATTTAACCACATGACTCTCAGAAGGGATCTTCCAGGCTTCTCCAGCCTGACTCCCTGGGGGTATGGGGGGGGCCGGGATGTGAGTGACCAGGTTCCCCAAGCACTGATGGCCATGGAGCCCCTTCTTCTGCCCTCAGGCCACAAGGCATCGCACAGACTCAGATGAACTCCCTGGGGCCCCACAGGGGGTTCTCGGACTTTATGGCGAGGCCGGGATTTGAACCCAGCTCTTTTAAATGGCTCTTTCCACTCTCCTGGGTGGCTTGGTCACGGGGCGCCTCGATGCAGAGTCCTTGGTGGGGTCTGCTTACCTCTAACTCTCAATTATGTTCCACAGACTTTTGAAAGTGGCTTTGAAAAGCGTCTGATTTTTGATTTCTCCAGAGGGATGTTTTCTATGAAACAGTTTGAACAGGTAGGTCAGGTGTAAAGTTTGAAGTGAATATTCTTAAACTGGGGTCCATAGGCACATTTTAAGGGGCCCATGAACTTGGATGGGGAAAAAACCACCAGCTTTACTTTTTTCTCATGCTGGGTTTCTTTTGCAAGTCTTCTGTGTTTTTATATGCATTTAAATGTTACTCTGAGAAGGCATCCTCAGGCAGAGTGCCCAAGGGGTCCCCCTGCCCCCCAAGCCGGTGAGGTCCCCTGCTGCTTTTATGTGTAATGATGGCATTGGTGGCCTCAGCCCTTGCCTTTGCAGCCTCTGATGGCAGGCAGGTTCCCAGGAAGGGCAAGGCCAGGGGGCCTTTCCAGGTGGGACGCCCCTGCTCGTACAGTCCTTCCCTTCTCTGCTTTGCTTGGCAGGCAGGCTTGGGCTGAGGAGCACCTTGCAGAGCAGGGTGAGGTGGCTCTGGCTGATAGCGATTCTCTGCTGTGCTCAAGTAGTAACCAGAGTGCTGGCCTCAAGGAGCTTCAGTCTGAGGGGGGAGGCCAGCCGGGGGCAGGATGGGCCACTGAGGAAGGCCTGGCCCTGGGCAGCTCCAGGCTGGAGTTGGGGGATGGCCTGAGGATTCACAGCTCCTTTCAGTGTCCAGCTGGTGTGGTGTCAGTGGTTCCAGGCTCATGGTGCAGACCGTGAGAAAGCCCTCAGAAGTCTCTCATGTAACCAAGGAAGAAACAGAGTCCCAGAGGGTTCAGGACCCTGCCAGACCATCCTGGGCACTGCCGCCCAACTGCCCCGTTTGGGGGCTTCCAATGTCTTCCAGCTTTTCCTGCCCACTTTGTTGGAGTATGTGGAGAACTGCTTTTTGACTGATGACGCAGCTGCCAAAGAGGAGGCCTTGGCCATCCTGGCCAAGCTCATTCTGAACAAAGCCCCGCCGCCCACCATGGGCTCCATGGCCATTGAAAAGTACCCCCTGACTTTCAAGGCGAGGCCCTTGGGGTGAGTAGCTCTCTGGGGCCAGGATCCCCTGGGCAAGGTGGAGGAAGTGACAAGCTTGGAAGAAGCATTTGTTGGGAGGGTCCCAGGAGCAGGCTGGGGCTGTGTCTGGGAGGCCCATGGGGGTCCACAGCTAGCCTGACCTCGAGTGGAGCTGGGCTCCATGGCAGGGCCTGGTCACATTTGAGGCTCCAGCTAGAGATGTCCAAAGCTGTGGGGCAGTCAGAGACGGAGGGGACCCTGCTTCTCTGGACCTTTTGCATTTACCATTAGTCATTTGGGGGGAACCCCCCCCCAATAGGGAATTGTAATCCAGAACAGCTGGTGCTGTCTGACAGCACCTACCCTGTCCCACCTCCTCCTCATTGGGCCCCCACCTGGCCTGCCAGGAAAAAGAGGGGCCTTCCAGGGCCTTGTGCTACAGAGGGATTGATGGTCTTTCACAGAGAGAGGGAGTTTGCACACCAGGAATGTCAGGGCCCCAAATGAAACCTTGCCTGGGCAGTGTGGCAGCAAGGGTGCTGTCAGAAAGGCTGCTCGGGGCCAGACCCTCCTCAGCAGCCCTCGGTGGCCTTTAGGGCAGGCATCAGGAAGCACCTGGCAGCGCCAGGGGACCAGCTCTTTCCAGCCTTTCTAAATGTTAGAGCCCGAAGGAAGCTGCTTAGTGTGGGAAAGGCCTGTGAGGCCTTCTCCTCCAGCCTTTTTATTTTACTGATGGGGAAGGAATCTACATCTCAGAGGCAGCAGAAGTATAGAATGGCAGAACCAGGGCTTGTCTTAGCGCCACTTCTAGGACCCCTCTGCCTCTCCGAGGGAGGCCCAGGACCACCCCACACTAATTTGGATTGCCCCCTGCAGCCCGTTCCTTTTTAGAGCTGATGCTGATGGCCCTTTGCTTTTCTGTCAGAAGCATTTCTGGGGATCCCTTCTGATTCTGCCTTCATGCCCACAAACCTTCTATATTTTAACAGAGAAAACAGCTCAGCAAAACCAGCCAAGGATGGCGTTACATGATGTGATGGGCCCATAGTCCCTCATCTCTCTGTGCCTGCGGTCCTCATGGCTGGTCCATGGCAAAGGCTTTCTGAGTTTCATGCCATTCACGCTTGCCTCCCTCAGGCTGCTCCCTGTCAGGGAGGTCCTATGGGTCGGGGAGTTTTCTGGGGCTGAATCATACATTTAGTGTCGCTGAGGCCTGTGGGGGATCAGAGTAGAGAAAGCGGAGCCTGAAGGACCATTTATTTGGTTACTGCACAAGTGAGCGGAAGCCACAGGTCAGGGCAGTGTGCAGCAGATTTCAAGGACACCTCCCTCCTTTCTGTTTTTTTTTTTTTTTTTAATAAGCTTTTTATTTTCACAACATACACATGGATAGTTTTTCAACATTGACCCTTGCAAAACCTTGTGTTCCAAATTCCCCCCCCCCCACTCTCTCCCCTAGATAGCAAGTGATCCAAAATATATTAAACATGTGCAGTTCTTCAATAAATATTTCCATAATTATCTTGCTGCACAAGAAAAATCCAACCAAAAAAGAAAAAAATGAGAAAATTAAATGCAAGTAAATAACAAAAAGAGTGAAAATGCTATATTGTGATCCATGCTCACTTCCCATAGTTCTCTCTCTGGGTGTAGATCTCCTTGCTGATTTTAAGGGTTATTTTGTGTTGTTTCTGCATCACCCTTATGCCCCATATATCTGCCCCTTGGTCCCATAACAAAGAATTAAAAAAAAAATCTCTTCCAAAGTGTCTCGCACATCCGGAGTCCGGTTGTCCCACTGTCCCCCTCTACAAAGTGGGCAAGAAAGTGTGTATTCCCGTCTCCTGCAGGACAATTAGATCGTCATAAGTGCACAGCATTTAGTTTATTTTCTTATACATTGCCGCACTGATGCTTGAGTATTTTCTTCTGCTGTGTCTGCTTACTTCCCTTTGCATCTGTTAACATGAGTATCCCCCTGCTTTTCTGTAGGTTGTGTTTTTCCTACCTGTTCATATTTTTTGTCCTTTTTTTTTTCCCCTCCCTTTTCATTCTGATTATTCATTACTGATTAATCAGCTTTCTTGGGAATTGTACGGGGGAAGGGGTTAAGTGCATCATTGTTTGGATATTTGCTGGGAAGGGTCTTGTATGAAAAGAAAACAACTCAGTAAATCTTAAAACAGTGTAAAATCAGATGTTCCTCCCTGGCTCCTAGTGGCTCCTGTCACAGAGGGGATGCCCTTTTACATTTATAGTTCTCTTTACCTTTTTTAAGCAAGTCCCTTAATGTCCTGACCTGGGCTCCTCATCAAAAGAAGCGGTTGGCTGAGTTCTGCCCCAGCTCCAAGCTGGGGGGTCCCTGTGACCTCTCCTTGTCACCTGTCTTCCTGTCACCCCAAGTTATTAAGGATGCCCTACTCTTCCTCCCCTTTCTCTTTAATCCACATTTCCAAAACAGGCAGCAGCCGTGTCTGCCTCAGGGTCTCTGGGCCAAACCTATGGGGAAGGAGAGCTCTTCCTGGTAGTGTGATGGCAGGAGCAATGAGGCTCGCTCCTGCTGTTGATGTTCTTTCTGAGACCTTGGGGACGGTCAGCTCCTCAGCTCCCTCATCCTGTGAAATGAGATGGAGCTGGACTCAATGGTTGTGGGCTCCCTTCTGGGCTTGACCTGGGTGCCCCCGAGCTGGAGGTTGACTTGTCAGAGCAGAGAAAGCTTTCCCTCTGTGCCATCACACCTCAGTTCAGAGAAGCTGGGCAGGGCTGGGCTTGCCAAGCTTAGGGCGCCTTCTCCTTTTTGTTCATGTCCTTGGCTGCTCCCTCCCCTAGACCCCGTACGAGGCAGAAGAAGACCAGGACCAGCACAGAGTCAGAACAGCTGCTGGTGTTGGGCCACATCCTTTCCCAAATCCAGCTCCCGCCAAACACAGAGGCAGGGTCTGTTTCCCACCTCTGGGCGGCGCTTGTGGTGCTGCCTCATGTTCGGTAAGAGATAGGCCTTGGGTGGATTAGGGAAGGACAGGGCAATGTGGAGGGGTGCTGGTCTGTATCTGGGGGGGGGTGGAATTTGTCCAGGGTGCTGGTCTGGATCTGGGGGTGGATTTGTGCATGGGTGCTGGTCTGCATCTGGAGGGGGAGGCCTTTGTATATGGGTGCTGGCTTGTGTTGGAGAGAGGGCTTCTCACTGGGAGGTCCTAACTTCAGTGGAACCACAAGTTTTGGTCTTTCCCTTCTCAGGAAAAATTAACATTTGAACCAAAATATCTTCTGCATGTAGGGACATAGAGACAAAGATAGGATAATCTTTGCCTTCAGAAAGCTTACACTCCATTGATTGAATGCCACCAGATGAATGGGCTGTTTGAAACTGATATGATTTCTTTTCTCCCTCACCCCTTATGAGCAGACCAATGGAGAGAGAGAAGATAGTGCCTCTGGTTGCAAGACTCATAGACTCCTTCTTTGCGGCCATCAACAACCCAGAGAACGTTGGTAAAGGTGGGTGCCATTCCCCTTGGTATTGAGTAGGTCAGCATGACTTAAAGGGATTGCTCTCCAGGTCTTTGTGGTAGTAGGAGTTTAGAAAAGCCAAAGGTTGGGCCCTGATGTCAGGCCAGAAGGGAGACCCCTTCCTTTCTAGGAAACAGACTTCCCAGAATATTCCATTCTCTCTCAGTCCACAATAACTTGGGTTGATAGAACACATGTCATCATGATCTCTGCTCCCTACAACGGTCTGGGTGGGCACTGCTGTTGTGAGAGCTGCAGAGACTGGAGGTCTCATGGTACGGACAGTCTGAGGCAGGATTCAAATTCAAGTCTCTTAATTCCAATTTCAGTGTTCTGTCTCCCACCCCAAGCTAAAAAAGGCACTCCAGTTCTCTAGCTTTGTCTGGAGCACCCCCTTCCCCACCAAAAAAAAAAAAAGGACCTATATGCCTTTGTGAAATATATCAGATTTCTTTCCTCTCCTTCCTTCTCTTTTATTCTTGCCATTTAAATAATTATTCTTATTTCAGAACACAGTTATTAAGCATCTACTGTCTATTTAAAAACACAGAGCTAGGGGTTGTTCCCCTCTCTTCCCCCCCCCCCCCCCCCAAGGTTGACATTAGTTTTGAGGCTGAATAGGATGCTTGTTCAGTTCTTGAGTAAGTTTCGTTTTCCGCCCCCTCCAGGGGAGTTATTTGTCCTGTGCCAGGCAGTAAATGCTCTGCTAAGTTTAGAAGAGTCTTCTGAAATTCTCCGGTTGGTTCCTGTGGAACGAGTGAAGAAACTGTTGGAGTAAGTAAAATTGTTTCTTGAATCTTTTCAGTGGTTTAAAATAAAGAATATTCACGAGGCAATAGGAACTTGTTAAGTGCAGAACAAATAGGATCTTATTTTATCCTCATTAATGCAGTTAGCCCCACTTTCTGGATGAGGAAACTGAAGCAGAGTTATTGCATATTTGAATTTCGGTTTTCTCAGCTCCAAGTCAAGTTCTCTATTCATAGTGCCATCCAGTGGCCTATAGGGAAGGAGTTGGAGAAAGGAAAGGCTCTTTTGATGCCCGTAGAGGTTATCTGGTCTTTGCCAATCTTTAAAAGAGATACTGTTTTAAAAAAAATTAAATTCTAATTTAATATTTTTTCTCAATTTTTACAATTTTAACATTTTTTCACTTTTTGAGCTTCAGATTCTCTCCCTTTCTCTTCCTCCCGCCTCACTGAAAAGGCAAACAGTTTGACATAGGTTATTTGTTGTTGTGCAAAACGCATTTCCATGTACGATGTTCACAGCATTTTAAATTTAGTCTGGACAGGATCAATCTCTGACCTGGGAATAGCCAGAGGCACATAAAGCAGGCCAGAGACAGGAGTGCCCGCAAATGAGCAGTGGCTAAATGAAGTGCTTTCAGAGGGGGGGAATTGTTCTGCAGGCCTTGAGGTTCATGAGGAGAGCTCCTCCAGCTGGGGTGAAGGCACAGTGATATACGTAAATCACAGTGGAAAGGGAAGGAAAGGTGAATTACAGTGCAGGCATCTGCCAGGCCGAAGTAGTTTCCCACCAGCCCAGAAGTGCAGGACAGTTGTGTGGGAAGAGTTCTTAAGTAAGGATCATTACTTGGTGGGCACTGCACCAGAGTTCTGTGACAGGAACAGGTTCTGCAATCTATGATTCGCTTCACTTAATGTACACAGGGAAGCACTGTCAGGAATTGAGCAGTCATTTCAAGCTGCCGGTGAGATTCTGCTGGGATCTAAGTCAGGATCTGCTGGGAAAATGGTAGTTCTGAAGAATCTAAATTAGCAGAATATTCATTATACATTTATTATTGATTAATGTATAAGAATGGTAATTCCCTTCACAAAGTCCTGCTGTGGAAGAAAACAAACAAACAAACAAACAAAAAAAACCCCCAAAAACTGAAGGGGGATGTTTGCATTCATTGCATCCCTTCTCCCCGGAGACTATTTTGTTTGATCTTAGTATCCTATTACCTTGTATGTAGTGGGGCTTAATAAATGCCTAGGAACAGCTAGGTGGCGCAGTGGATAGAATACCAGCCCTAAAGTCAGGAGAACCTAAGTTCAAATCTGGCCTAGGTAGTGTCAAGTGTCTGACCTGGATGGGCTTCCTGACTGTTCTTTGGATTCAGGGAAGCCTTCTTTGGGAGGGGGGGTTCCTTGAGTTCCACCGTGTTTGCCTGCCTGAGCATCCTAGAATTGTTTTCCCTGGAGAGTTTGTATAGGTTTATGATTTATTTCCTCAAGAACTAAGTTTGCCTTTCTTTTTTTTTTTTTTTTTTTAATTTAAAGCTTTTTATTTGTATGACATGTATATGGGTAGTTTCCCAACATTGATCTTTACAAAGCTTTCCATTACAAATTTTACCCCCAGTCCCCTCCCCTCCCCTAGATGGCAGGAAGTCCACTACATATTAATAATGTTGAAATGCTTGAGAAGTTATGCAAGAAAAATCCTATCTACAAGAAAAAAAAAAAAAGAATCAGAGAAAGGCAACACAATGCAAGCAAATGTCAATAGAGATCATGAAAATGTTACGTTGTGGTCCATATTTCATATCCCTCTCTCTGGGTGTATATGGTTTTCTTCATTGAACAATTTAAACGGGTTTGAGACAATTCTTTGTTGCAGAGAGCCCTGTCCATCAGAATTGATCATCATGTAATACTGTTGTTGCCGTGTATGATGATCTCCTGGTTCTGCTCGTTTCACTCAGCATCAGTTCATGCAAGTCCCTCCAGGCCTCTCTGAAATCATCCTGCTGGTCATTTCTTACAGAGCAATAATATTCCATAACATTCATATACCATAATTTATTCAGCCACTCTCCAATTGATGGGCTTCAGTTTCCAGTTTCTAGCCACTACAAAAAGGGCTGCCACAAACATTCTTGCACAGGTGGGTCCCTTTCCCTCTTCTAAGATCTCTTTGGGATATAAGCCCAGTAGAAACACTGCTGGGTCAAAGGGTATGCACAGTTTGACAACTTTTTGAGCATAGCTCCAAATTGCTCTCCAGAATGGTTGGATCCGTTCACAGTTCCACCAACAATGTATTAGTGTCCCAGTTTTCCCACATCCCCTCCAACATTCATCGTTATCTTTTCCTGTCATTTTAGCCAATCTGACAGGGGTGTAGTGGTACCTCAGAGTTGTCTTAATTTTCATTTCTCTGGTCAATAGTGATTTGGAGCAACTTTTCATATGACTAGAGATGGTTTTAATTTCATCATCTGAAAATTGTCTGTTCATATCCCTTGACCACTTATCTATTGAAGAGTGGCTTGAATTCTTATATATATGAGACAATTCTCTATATATTTTAGAAATGAGGCCTTTATCAGAACCATTGAATGTAAAGATGATTTCCCAATTTGATGCTTCCCTCCTAATCTTGTCTGCATTTGTTTTGTTTGTACAGAAACTTTTTAACTTAATATAATCAAAATTATCCATCTGGTGTTCAATTAGGAGTTCCAGGTCTTCTTTGGACATAAATTTATTCCATCTCCACAGGTCTGAGAGATAAACTATATTACGTTCCTCTAACTTGCTTACAAAGTCCCTCTTTATATCTAGATCATGAACCCATTTAGATCTTATCTTGGTATGTGGTGTTAGGTATGGGTCAAGCCCTAATTTCTTCCACACTAGTTTCCAATTTTCCCAGCAGTTTTTGCCGAATAGTGAGTATTTATCCCAAAAGCTGGGGTCTTTCGGTTTATCGAACACTAGATTGTTAAGGTTATTGCCTAGATTGTCCTGATAATCTATCCTGTGCCACTGATCGACTGCTCTATTTCTTAGCCAGTACCAAACGGTTTTGGTGACCGCGCTTTATAATATAGTTTTAGATCTGGTACAGCAAGGCCACCTTCATCTGCCTTTTTTTTCATTAATCCCCTTGAGATCCTTGACCTTTTGTTCTTCCAAATGAACTTTGCTACTATTTTTTCTAGATCTGTAAAATAATTTCTTGGGAGTTTGATTGGTATGGCACTAAATAAGTAGATTAGTTTGGGTAGTATTGTCATTTTTATTATGTTTGCTCTGACTACCCATGAGCACTTAATATTTTTCCAATTGATTAGGTCTAATTTTATTTGTGTGGAAAGTGTTTTGTAATTTAGTTCTTATAGTTTCTGACTTTCCCTTGGCAGATAGATTCCCAAATATTTTATCCTATCATCTGCTATTTGGAATGGAATTTCTTTTTGCATCTCTTGCTGCTGAACTTTGTTGGTAATATATAAAAATGCTGATGATTTATGTGGATTAATTTTGAATCCTGCCACCTTGCTAAAGTTGTGAATTGTTTCTAGTAGTTTTTTAGTTGAGTCTCTAGGATTCTCTAAGTATACCATCATGTCATCTGCAAAGAGTGATAATTTGGTTTCTTCATTACCTACTCTGATTCCTTTTATCTCTTTTTCTTCTCTTATTGCTAAAGCTAACATTTCTAATACAATATTGAATAGTAATGGTGACAGTGGGCAGCCTTGTTTCACTCCTGATCTTATTGGGAATGGTTTTAGTTTGTCTCCATTACATATGATGCTTGCTGATGGTTTTAAATAGATGCTACTGATCATTTTAAGGAAAAGCCTATTTATTCCTATACTCTCT
>JAJPUD010000397.1:313340-327930 GCA_023553655.1 Myrmecobius fasciatus | reverse complement strand
TTTGAGAGAAGTTTGGAGGAGGAAGCAGAGAGTCACCCTTTCACTCCACCATCTTGGCTCTGCCCCCTAAGTTTGCCTTTCTTGTGCATGAGTTTATTCTTAGGACAAATTTACTGGTGCACATCAGGGGACTCTGAGGGATGCCAAAACTTGTATTTTTATTTGTGGGAAACAAGTCAGACTGGCCCTGGGAACATTTATCACCTGGGGTCCCACAGCCAGGATGCATATATTGGAGGTAGGATGTGAACCTGGATTTTCCTGATTTGGAGGCCATCCAATCTGCCACTTGTTTGTGGTTAATTGATGTAATTTTTTTTTTTTTTTTTAAATAGGCAGGTTAATTTTATTTGAGGAAATCCCGGTAATACAACACAATATTTCATGCAAAAATTTGTCCCTGCCTAAGAAAAATAAGTGTCAGGATACAGTTAATTAAAGAAAAGGTCTTAAATTAATATGATGGGTTTTTTCCAGTATACCTTTTAGATGCCTTTCATAGTAAGAGATTCAGAGAGTACCCGGTATCTTTTTTTTTTTTTTAAATAATTATACTTGATTTTAACATTCATTTTTAAAAATTTTGAATCCCAAATTCTTTTCCTCCAATCTCCTACCCATGGAGAAAGCAAGCAGTGTGATATCTATTATACATGTGAAATCATGGAAAATATTCCATGTTGCCAAAACTTTTCAAAAAGCAAGAAAAATAAAGAAATATGCTTTGATCTATATTCTGGTTCCATTTCTTTCTGAAAGTGGACAATATTTTTCATTGTGATTCCTTTTGAGATGGGTTTGGAGTATTGCTGAGACTAGCTAAATAGTTGATTATTGCATAATTTTCATGCTATGTGGTGTTTAGATTTTGCTTACTTTACTTTGGATCAGTTCATATAAGTCTTCCCAAGTTTTTCTGAAAATGTCTTGCTCATCATTTCTGAAGCTCAAAATAGTATTGTTATAATCATACCACAGCTTGTTCAGCCATTCCTCAATTGATAGACATCCCCTCAGATTCCAATTCTTTGCTTCCACAAAAAGAACTGCTATAAATATCTTTGTACATAGGACCTTTTTTTCCTTTTCTTTGATCTCAGCACTGGTATTGCCTGGTCTGCGTCATATAGTTGTTTGTGTGTAGACCCACATTGCTCTCCAGACTGTGCTCTCCAGGGCACAACTCCATCACCTGTGCATTAGTGCCCCTATTTTTTGTGGGTACACTTTCATTGACTCTGTGACCTGGCAGAAACAATACTTAGCAGGGAGGGAGGGATGAGGTCTAGGTTTGTCACTTCTTACCTGTGTGACATGGGACAAGTCTGTAGTTTCTCTGGCTTTTAATTTCGAGAGCTCCTCTGAGCGGAATGGAAGCTCCTCGAAGGCAGGGACCCGTTCCTTTAATAAGTAAAAAGTCTGTGCTTGTTGAATTGAAAAGTGGAGTTGAAGGTTTCCCCAGCTCAGCGTTAGGGGGATGCTGGTTGTAAGCATCAAAGAGAAGCCGGCTTCATAAGTTGTTTCTGCATTTCGGCCACTGGTGGTCATCGTCAGCTGCCTTTAGATGCTCCCGGGGCACGGCTTCGTGCTTGTTGGAGACCTTGGTGCTGAAGGCGGGGTTTCGTTTCAGGACCTTCCCAGAGGAGCCCTCGGTGCTGCTGCTGGCCGACCTCTATTACCAGCGGCTGTCCTTTTTCGGCTGTTCGGAACCTCTGGCCGAGGAGACTTTGATGAGCCTGTTCATCAGTCTGCAAGCAAATATCTCGGCTGGCGTGTCCAAGGTCAGTGCGTGTGATCGCCTTTCCCAGGTCTGGATGTGTGCAGGGCCTTGGTCTGGGGGAGCCCCTCCTCTAGCATCTGTCCGAGGGTCCCTGGGGGAGTTTGCTGCCCTCTCCTGGTTGGTGCCAACTGTGCTCACTGGCGTTCCTGTAGCCCACTCCACGGCAGGATCTTGTTGGGTCCTAGGGCCCCCGAGGGGGCTGCTGCTGGGGTCTGCATCTAGAACTGTGAAAATGGGGCCAGGGTCCCCGGCTCGTGGGTGGGAAGTCTGAATGCAGGGCTCCTGAGGATGGTCCCATAAATGGTGGTGTAGAAGTACACTGCCCGAAGAAGGCCCTTGGCCCCCGAGTGCTCTGTCTGTTAGTGCGACCCCTGCCCAGTGAGGAGCTGGGAGCAGCGGGGGACCCCCGTCCCCCATCATGGGGAGCCTCTCAGTGCTGGCCCAGGCAGGTCATTGGGTTGTTCCCAGATTGATGCCTGAAGACCGGTGTCCAAGGAGCTGGATCCAAATCCCATCTCTGACCTTGGGCGAGTGACTCCTTCCCTGGGAGGAGGCACTGTAGGGCCTCAAATGCCAGGCTCAGCCGTTCAGGAGGGAGTCTCTGCAGGTGTGAAGGGGGTGGAGGCTGCAGGGGACCGGCCGGCCCAGCCTGGCAGAACCCTGTGGGGCTGGAGACAACCCGGAGTCAGATGGGGCCAGGGCAGGGGCCACGTGCCTGGATCAGGGGGAGGGAGGCCCTTGGGCCGGCTGCCCAGTTTCTCTGGGAGTGGCTGAGGCTGCGCCTTCCCGGCTGGTGGCTCCTCCTGCAGTGCAGCCCCGCCCTGCTGCCTCAGGAAGGCCGCGGCAGGTGACCTCTGGCGCCTCTTGGGAGGAGGGTCCTCCGAGATGGGCCCGGCCCTCCCCCACTGCCTTCCAAGGGCCTTGGCAAAGCCCAGGAGAACAACTCTGGCCACTCTGGGGTGTGTCCTTTACCCATCATCCGTGGGTGGCTGTCAGCGGCTGCGGGGGGTGGGGGGTCTGCCACTTTGTGACCCTGTGTGACCCTGGCCTAGGCCCCCCACCTCATCTGTAGAATAAGGGCGATGAGAGGGAAAGGGCTTGCAAACTGTATCCCTGGTGGAGATGAGTAAACTGAACAGAGAAGATGTAAGTCTGACTTCCCTTATTAGGGGAACTGGTGGGGAACCCCTCTGGGCAGTTAGAGCGGCCCTGGGGAGGCCTGGGCTTCCGGGACTCCCTGCAGGGGCTCCTGTCAGCCTTGTGCTGGGGGCGTGTTGCTTGGGCACTGGCCCCACTTGGGACCTGGGCCAGCCGAGCATCATCCCCCATGGGGACCTCAGGCTTCCGAGGGAAGTGCTTGGTAAGGGGCTGGGTGCTGCTGGGAGCGTTGGGGTCAGGGGATGGACCGGGCTGTGGGGGCCGCTCTTGTGGCTCTGCCTTTGGTGCTGAGTGTAAGTAGTGGCTTGTTCACCGCCCCTTGGTGGCGCCGGCCAGGAGACAGGCCCAGCCCACTCAGGACCAGGGTTCTGCTGCAGGCTGGAGCTCACGGTGTTTTCTTCCTTTTGATCAGATTCGACTTCTGACGATAAGAATCCTAAACCACTTTAAGGTCCGGCTTCCCGAGGCAATGGAGGTATTGTAGCGCCTTCACCTGGATTTCAGTCACTCTGTTCCTTTTCTCTACTTGCTGCTTATTCACACGAGACGTGGGTCTCCCGGTAATTGTAACAGAGTCCTGGAGTTGGAGGCCCACGTGAGGCCCAAATCCTACCTGTTCACATGACCTGTGTGTCTGAGTTTCCTTCTCTCTCTGAGATGATGGAGTAGGCCCACTCTAAATCCCCTAATGCTAATGGGAATAATGAGGATTATCCTGTTTTCCTTCTTTTTTGCTTATTTAAATTAAAATACTTCTGTTTGAAATATGCCTTGGGAGATCATCATTTTTTTTTTTTATTAACACTTTTTATTTGCAAAACATATGTATGGATAATTCCTAAACATTAACCCTTACAAAGCTTTCTGTTACAAATTTTTCCCCCTTACTCCCCACCCCTCCCCTAGATAGCAGGATATCCACTACATGATAATTATGTTAGAATACTTAAAGCGAATATATGTATAGTTATTGCCACACATCATTTTTTTGTTCAGGAGAAATCGTATCTATAAGAAAGAATAATCCGATAAAGGAAATACAATGCAAGCAAACATCAATAGAGAACATGAAAATGTTATGTTGTGGTCCACATTTCACATCCCTCTCTCTGGGTGTATATGGCTCTCTTCACTGAACAATTGGAATTGGTTTGAAGCATTTCATTGTTGAAGAGAGTCATGTCCCTTAGAACTGATCCTCATATAGTACTATTGTTGCCGTGTACAACGATCTTCTGGTGGGAGATCATCATTTCACTTTTTCAAAAAAAAATTAAAAATTTAATTGCCATCTTATTTTTATTAATCCTGCTTTGTAACATTTAAAATAAATTTGTTTTTGCATAGGATGATGGGATAGGGGAGCACCAGTCTATCTTTGCTACATTGCTACAATCTGAACTTGTCCCAGCAACTGTGAACGATTATCGAGAGAAGCTATTGCATTTAAGAAAACTGAGACACGACTTGATCCAGGCATCCATCCCTGACGGACCTTTACACGAGGTAAAGGCACTATTTGGGTAGAGTCCTTCTGTCCTATGGGAAACTTGCCAGCCTGGGGTTTGGATCTGATCTGAAGACATAAGCTGTGACTTGCCTGTGTGGGCCTGAATCCCTGCAGCTCGCCCACCCTCCATGCCTTCCCTGCCTCTCACCCACTTCCTTCCCACTGCTTGGCCTGGGGACATGGGCCAGCCTCTGTTGGGCTGTCTGTTCTTACACTCAGCCTGCTCCTCCCCCGTGGTAATTCCCTGGGCAGGGAGCAAGCCCAGCCTCTGTCCACAGAGTGCCAACTCAGAGGGCCACCTGGCTGGGCCAGCCTAGTGTCTGGGGCCCTGCCTGTGATAGGGTGGGGAGCTCATGTGCAGCCTAGCTGTGGGGTGAGAACTGGGGCTGCAGAAACTCTGCTCCATCACATGGAGCTGTACCCACGCCAGGAAGGTGAATCAGCTCTGGAGGATGGGTGTGCTTCAGAAAGTCCCACCTCTGTTTTTTTCTTTGGTGCCTTGGCTCGCTCAGTAAATATTTACATTTTAAATAAGCCTTTTACTGATGTTGATTTTTTTTTTTATACTAACTTCATTTGCCAAAGTGACGTCTCTTCCCTTCCTTTGCCTATCAGAGATCTAGCTCTTCTAATCAAGAATTAAAGATAGTGTAGTAAAACCAACTAGTACATCCAAAAGTCTGACACTGCCTGAAGTTTGGCACCCTCGGCACCTGCCACCTCTGCCAGGAGCCAGTGATGCTATCCTGGCCCAAGGCTAGTTTGAGATGACTTTGTGGCAGTGGTTTCGGTGGCTTTGTTGGTCTTTCTGTTTGCATCACTTAAGCGGTGTGTGTGTGGTTTTCCTGGCTCTGCTGCGTCCCTTTGCATCGGTTTGTGTGAGTTCCTGGGCACCTTTGCCCCTCCTGTGGCCTGGGCAGGTTTCACTGCATCCACAGGCCATGCTCCTCTAGCCATTCCCAACAAGTGGGCACCTGCCTCATTCTAGGTGCTTTGCTGCTGCAAACATGTTAGCGACACTTTTCCAGGCTCTTTAGTTTCCATACCTCCCCCCTTTGCTAGTCACCCAAATTTAGACTTTTACATATGGGGGAGTCTGCTCCTTCATCCCCCTGCAGCCTTTGTATCCTAATGTGGGCCACAGATTGCAGGTGATGGTACTTTTTAATGACATCTGACTCTTCATGACCACTTTTGGGTTTTCTTGGCAGAGATACTGGAGGAGTTTGCCATTTCTCTAGCTCATTTTACAGATGGGAAAACTGAGGCAAGCAGGGTGAAGTGACTTTTCCAGGGTCAAGTTTCTGAGGCTGGATTTGAACTCAGGTCAGACCTAGTGTTTGGTCTAACTATTTTATACAGTTTTGAGGTCCAAATTCTTTTCTACCTTTCCTTTCCTACCCCCTCATTGAGAAGGCAAGCAGTTTGATGAAGATAGTGCATATGCTGTTATGCAAAGTGTATTTCCATGTTAATTGTATTATGAAAGAAAACAGTAACCCTCTCTTCCCTATCCTCCCACACCCCCCAAAAGAAAAAAAAAAAGAATTTAAAATTATGCTTCAATCTGTATTCCTATACCATCTTTTTTTCCTTTGGAGGTGTAGCATTTTTCATTATTCATTATTTTTCATCCTTCAGAATGGTCTTGGATCTTTGTATTACTTAGAATCTAGCTGCCCCTTTTAATAGAGCCCCTCATTAATTCTTTTTGGAAATCCTTCTGTAAGCTGTCTGTATCTCTCATCTGTCTTTAGCTCTCTCTCTATGCTATCAATCTTTTGTCTTTGTTTATTATCTGTCATTCTACCTATTCTTACTGGTGTCTCTGTCTTTCTGGCTGTCATTCTCTCCATCGTGGTCAGAGAGCTGGGGTCAAAGGTAGATGGGCTTGGGTCTGAGCTTGCTCGGCATTCCCACTGTCAGTTCTTGAGCAGCTGCCAGTCTTGCTTGGGAGGATGGTCAAGGCCCAGTTCCCACCTTTTGCCCCTCCCCTGCCCCTTCCTCAAACAGGCCTTAGTTACATTTGGGATTCTGAACTGTGAGAGAGCATGATGTGAATAGATTTGAGTATCTTTCTCCTCAGGGGTCATCGAAGCCTTGCTCTTCCTCATATGCTCTTTTTCCTCCTGAGAGAAAAGGCAGCACGTTAACTGGAACACTTAAGTTTCTAAAACTGTTGGTGATGAAATTCAGTGTCATCAAAACTTCACATTTGAGAATAAGAGAAACCTAGACATTTAAACATTTAATTTTCATTCTCGAGTGTTTTCTGGATTTCTGTTTACTTCAGTGCCCACTTAGAGCTCCCTTCTGTTTGTCCCCAGGTCCCACTCCGTTATCTGCTCAGCATGCTGTATATTAACTTCAGCGTTCTCTGGGATCCTGTTATTGAACTCATCACGTAAGTGTGGGACTCATGGGAGAGCGATTAGAGAAAAGTGACTGGCGGCAGGAGGGAGGGCAGCAAGAGTAACGCAGTTCCTTGGTGAGATGGTCAGTGCTAAAGGGATGAGATCAGGTTGATGGGCCTTCCAGAGGAGAAGCAGCCGCCTCCTACTCACTGTTGTGGCCTGAGGGAAAGAGCTCTAGCTTTGGTCAGACACCCCATGGGGGTCTGCTCATGACGGCAGGGGGCAGAAAGTGCTGGCATGGACGTAGAACGCACTTGGCAAATGCTATCTTGTCCCAATAATCACTAGAGGTGGGGACATTATTGTCCACATTTTACAGATGAGAAAACTGAGGCTGGGAGGAGTTAAGTGAGTCTGAGGCAGAATTCAAACTCATTTCTTCCTCTGAGCTCCATCCTCCATCCTCTAGATTCAAAGCATAATAGATCAGAAGTCAGTCAGTATAGCTCTGATTTGTTGGGAGATGAGGATTGTGCCAGAAATCTCAAGATCCCAAAACCAAGGGTTCTCCCCAGGGCTCTCTGACCATACTGACTCCCTGTTCTGAAAAAAGTCCTTTTGTTTTCTAAAGAGTCTCTTTCAAAAATATTGCCTCATGCAGCAAAAGAATTTTAGCAACAATTCAAATTAATTTTAATAAGCCTCTTTCTGTAAGATCCGTGTCCAGAAATCAGGCTATTTACAAGTAAACTTGTCTCATTTTGAGAGAAACAATATATCCTGGAGATTGCCCTCAGAGTCACGAGAGGGGGCTGGGAATCCCAGTTCTGGTAGGTTTGGTGACTCTGGGCATGTTAGCTAGCCTCTCAGAAGTCTCTCAGCTTCCTCATCTGTAAAATGTGGGTGTTAATGAAGGAAGCACATATTAACATGAAGTACCCACGTAGCCTGTCCTGCACTAGGCTGGAGGGGGAGGGAGAAGGGAGCCAGCATTTAGAGAGCACCTACTGTGTGCCAGGCACTGTACTGGGGTTAGGAGAAGGGAATCAGCATTTAGAGAGAGTACCTACTGTGTGCCATGTGTTGTGCTGAGTGGGGAGAGGAAGAAGGGAACCAGCATTTAGAGAGCACCTACTGTGTGCTGGGCTCTGTGCTAAAAACACTTTGTAGATGTTATCTCAGTTGATTCTCACAAGCACCCTGAGAGGAGGTGCCTTATATCCCTGTTTTGGAAACTGAGGCAGGTAGTGCCTTGTTCAGGGTCACCCACTTAATACATGTGAGAGGCAGGATTTGAATTTGGGTCTTCCTGAGTCCTGGTACAGCGCTTATTAGTTCCTGTCCTTCAGGAGCTCTTGTTCTAAAAGAAGTGGGAACCCTTGTGTAGGCTTATATCAGAAGGCTAGATAGATCCTGGCACAGGGATGTGAGGGGGCCTCCTACAGGAGCTGCTGGGGCAGTGACCTCTAGAACAAGAAGCCCCAAGACTCCTTGGGGGATGAAGGTGACCAACCCCAGCCTGCCCAGGCCTGCTTTGGCAGTTTGGGGCAGGAACTCGGCCTCGTTTGCATCCTGCATCCCCTCCTTCAGGCAGCATGCCTAGCCTACGCACCCCTTCCCATTGGCAAGTTTGTAAATGCAGGAACACGATGCATGGGCTCACAGAGGGCACCAGTTAATATTGAAGTAATGGTCAGTAAGAAAAATACTCAGACCGAAACAGTGCCAAGCCAGCCAGGAGGAGGGGCCTGCCTGGCTCTGAGGGAGAATCTCCCCTAATGAAGTCGGGGATTGAAGTGCTTGATAAGGCCTCATTATTTGCATCTGGGGACAGACCTTGACTCAGATTACAGACTGATCCAAGTGGTTTAGAACTACTAGGACCATTAGGGCTGACTTAAGATAAAGAGAAAAAAGAAGCCCCAGCCTAAGAGGAAGCCACTTGAACTACCTTTCATCAGAGCATTAAGTCCCTTTTCATTTTTCCTAGTTCAAATTCTGCCTGAGACACTAGTTGAATGACCCTGGGCTAATCAGTCTTAGTGTCCTTATTTATGAAATATAAACAATAATAGAACTTTCTTAATAGAATTGTTATGAGGATCAAGTGAGATAGCATGTAAAGTGTTTGCAGACCTTAACAGCTATATAAATGCTAGTTATGATTGTTATTTTTCTGTCATACTAATTTCCTAGTATTCCCCGCTTCCCTCTCTCTCCTAATATCCAGAAGGTTTTATCTATAAAGAAAAAAAAGGAATTCAGGGGAAAAGAGTTTCTAAGAGGAGTATGAGCAATAGTCCTCACCCATGGTTCCCCCATCTCTGTAGTAAAGAAAAAGAGGTTCTCAGTCTATAGTGAGTGAGCAGTTTTAGTTTTTTGTTCTCATAAATTATCTTCTATGATTATTATTGTTATTTTAAGTATTGATAACTTAAGTAGATTTTAGTGAGGTCATTATACCAGGTTTTGCAGTTATATATTGGTCTAAGGCTTACAGAACTGGTTTATTTTCAGTTCTGCTCTGTTTTATTTTTTTGCACAAATGTATTAAATGTATTAAATCTATTTCCTAAATAGATTTTTGGAAAGCATGAGGATTTTTGTATTTCACAAATCACAAAATCTTATTCCTATAATCTTTAGTCAAATTAAGCTAATTTAATTCAAATGTTGTCTACATTAAATTACAATATTAGCAATCTCTAGACATAGTTCTTGAACCTAGTACATATACAGTAGAAATGTATTTGGCTTCTATATTCTACCTACTGTAGAACCAAGAAAAGAAATAAAAGCAATGGAAATGATAATGCCTGAAGAAAGAGTGAGGACTTTGACACAAAAGTCCACAGGATGTCACATTTTAAACAATGCATGTTTTAAAAGGAGGATTTTAATTGTGCACAGAATCAAGTTACAGACATTTAATATTTTCTGGAAAGTATTGCTTAAACACATGTCATGATCAAAACTCCTTTGGTAGCTTTTAAATCAAAATGAAACAAAGCATGAAGATTCTGAGACAATTCTGGGACGTCACATTTTCTGCATCCAAGTACCAGATGTTCTTTTAACTTAACTGGCTTTTGGCCTGTTGAGTCTAGACTACTGAGGGAAGGTGGCTTCTTTCCTGTTCTTGTATTTGAAGGGTTTGCCTCCTAGGAGCAGAGGGTGTTGACATCAGTTGTATCATGGGTCAGGGCTGACTAAGATTGGGCCTCTGGTACTTTGGGTCCAAAACTGGAATAAAAGGATACAGTTGTAACCCACTCAAAACCTAAGGAGAGCTGGTGAGAGCCCGGAAGGGATGCTACTGCAAATGAACATCCCAGTGGTGGTGCAGATTCTAGAGTGCGGTATGCTTGTGGATACCTTGTGTGGTATCCAGGCCAATGCCAATCTTTAGTTCCAAGAACCAGTCAAATCTTGGGGTCAGTTTTAACACCTTTTCAAGGAATAGCTTGGCAATGAGGGGCAGACAATTAGGCTTCTTGTACAGGCCAGGAGGCATGAGATATATATCTGTATATAATCTATGTTAAATATACATATATTTAACATAGATTGTGTATATTTGGACATAGAGAAATCCCCATCAGTTAAAGCTGTTAGGTTCCTATTTTAAGAGATATTTAATTCCTCTTTTCTCCTCTGGATGCCGGGCAACTTCCCTCTCCCCATTGTTTGCCAAATCTTAATCCCATTTTGTAATTCTAGGATTCCATTTTTTGCAACAGACTTCTTAAACTCCTCTTTATTATTCTGTTTCTTAGTTCCTATGCCAATGAAATGGAAAACAAAATGTTCTGGAAAGTCTACTATGAACATTTAGAGAAAGCTGCTACACGTGCTGGTATGTATGTAACGTTATTTTTAGTCTCTATGTTTAGTTTTTTGTCTTCATGTTCATTTACTCATGAATTTCAATAATATTTTGCATTCTTTTTAGCAGTTCTTGTTCACTTTTTTTTCCGATATTTTAGATATTTCGATATTTTAGAAGTTAATTCATAATCGCAAAAAAAACCCAAATAGGATTTTGGGATCATCAATTTAATGCTGAAAGGGACTTCAGACATCACCTAGTCCATTTTCACTTTATAAATGAAAAAATAGATTGCAAGGTCCCTCTCTTAAGTGACATGGGGAGGTAATGAGTATCAGCCTAGATTTGAATTCTGATCCTTGGGCCCAAATACAAGACTCTTTCTACTGCACTCTGCTTTCACATATCATGTGGTTGCTTCCTGGGCTACTAAAATCTTTCAGAATTGTGTTTTCTTAAGTTTTATTGGTGTCTTTTTTTTCCCCTTTTTTTGCATTATAAGCCTATATTGCACTCTTCCCCAAATAGAACCCTTTTTTGTAACAAATCTAACACTGAAGCAAAACCCACTAGCACAGATGACTATATAAGGTCTTTAATTATTTGCAATATGTGGGTAAGTTCTTCTCAGCCCCCAATATAAAGCAGGAAAAGTTCTTTCATTATCTTTTCTTTGGAACAGCTATTGGTTATGACTGTTACTGAGTTCACCTGCCTCTTTGCAGTGTTGTTTTTTCCATTGATGTTACTGAAATAATCATGTTTCTTGTCCTCTTGGCGTTTTTGTTTTGTGTCACCTGGTTCAAGTCTCAGTTGTCTTTCTAAATTAGCTATTACCAAGCAGTAATAATCAGTTATACTGATATGTTACAGCACAGAAGTGCCAGGCAAAGGAATTTGGGCAGTAGGGAGCCAATGAAAATTCTGATGAAAGGAAGGAATAGTCCAGATTTATGCATGATAAAAGACTATTTTGGCAGCTCTAGGAAAGAAAGCATGAAGAGAGGGAGAGAAGAACCTTGGGAAAATGGGGGACTGTCACAGGAAGGAAGCTATAATAGTAGGTGGTAATGAGAACTTGGTTTAGGATCATGGCAGTGGGAACAGAGGAGAGAGGAAATCAGTAGTAGGGGGAAAGGCTTGGTATCATTTGTATAGTGCAGAATTATTTGTATTTTATGTCTTCACATCACCTACATTTTGTCTAACTCCAGTTCCTCTCATAACAAAGACCAAAAAAGAAGGTTTAAGAATTCAGCAAAACTAACATGAAAGTGTGACATTATAGGCAGTGTTCCACATCCATGGTCCCCTACTTCTTCAACAAAGCACCAGGATGTGCTTTCTTCCATCTGTTCTTTGTGCTCATTCTTTAGGCTCTAAAATGATATAACTCTCGGTTATTTTGTTTTTCTGGTTCTATTTCATTTCCTTCACTCATCATCTGTTTATATGCATCTTCCCACAATTCTCTGTATTCATCATATTATATTTCTTTACAGTACAGAAATTATTCTTTCCATTCATGTACTGTAATTTGTTACTATTAAAAGTATTGCCATAAATACTTTGCTGCATATTTTGTTAAACTCTTGATGATAGTTGCTTAGCAGGGGAATTTCTTGGTCAAAGAGTATGGCTATTTTTGGTTATCCTCTTAGCAGGATTCTGAATCACTTTCCGGAAAAAGGTGGACCTGTTTACAGCTCTACCAACCATGCCCTGAATTCACAGCTCCACCAGCAATGTACTGATATGTCTGTCTTTCCACAACCTCTCCAGCATTTGGTATTCCTACATTCTGTCATGTTTACCAATTTGCAGGACTTGAGATCCAACCTCAGGGTGGCTCTGATTTATTTTTTTCTTATTGCTAGTGATTTAGGGCATTTTTTCATGTCATTGTTAGCAATTTGTAATTCTTTTGAAACCTCTTTATATCGTTTGACTACTTAGCTCTGGGGAATGGCTTTTGGTCTTCATTTGTGTAAAGTTAGGTTGGTTTAAGTATAACAGCACTCCCTGTTCTATGAGAGGTCTCCGTGGTCTAGGGGCTGTCCCATGGGCTGGATTCACATTCTGTCTCTGACCCATCCCAACCATGTGACCCTGGTTATGTCACTGAATATGTCAGTGCCCCGGGCAGCTTTCTGAGATGCTTAAGTTGCCAAACAGTTGCTGATCTGCATTGGTAAAGGAAGTTCCTCATATGGAATTCTCTCTACCAGTGAAATCACAAGTCAGGTCCAAAAAAAAAGAAAGAAATGCTACTCAGGTGAAAAATAAGCCCAGCAGCGTAAGCTGTCAGATTGTGGTTAGTCCAAGTATTTGTCCTATTAGTATTTATTACTTAAAAAGGAAAAAAGACATTATAGTGATACTTCTTGGGACCACCATGCATTTTCTTTTTCTCCCACAGAAAAGGAACTACAGAATGACTTCAGAGATAAACGTCTTCGCAATAAAGCTGTTGAGAAGACTGAGATGGGAGATGTGGGCACCCTTTATCATGAACAGCTGGAACAAAGAACAGATTGTCGGGAAAGGCTGGACCACACTAACTTTCGCTTTTTGCTCTGGAAGGCCCTGGCAAAATTCCCAGAGAGAGTTGAACCCCGGTCCCGGGAACTCTCCCCTCTTTTCCTTAGATTTATCAGGTAAGGGATTCTCCTCCTGGGATCTGTTCCTGAAGTTTTCTAAGGGAGAGATGAAATTTGTGAAGATTAAGGAACTCACTGGCGACAGCTCTTGAGTTTCTTGGATAAGTCTTGTAAACCAGAATGTCAAATATTGCACCATGTTCCCAAGTGCCCCAGAGCCAGATGAAAATGTAATTGGGGAGATATTTAACAAAATAAATACAAACAGTAGAATGAAGATAAGGTGAACACACGGTTCTCTAAGTCAGCATGTGGCCTTTATTGTGCTTGTTCCTTGTGGGATGCTTTTCTTAATGGCACAGTTTCCTCCATTTCTGTTTGAGTTTGACAGCACTATGTAGACTTTTAGCTGGTTGAAATAACTCTGCCTTCTTGCAATGGGGAATCCACCTGGGGAGCGATGCCCACTTCTTTCTAGGATCCTCTTGTTAGAGGACCTGTGCCTGTGGGATCGTGATCTCAAGCTTTGTCTTTGAGCCTCATTTTCCTTGGAGGTTGGACTCAGTGGTCTTCCAGATAGGTCCTTGTGAGCTCTGCAGTGTCCTGGGGCTGCTGTTTGAGAATCAGCCCACAAACAGAGGCTGAAATTCTGCTTCTTAACACAAAAACTGGGGTCTGGTGCCTGGGGGGGGCCTACGATAAGGTCCGCTTGCTTGTCTCCTCATTTGCCTTGTCACTAATATCCATCATCTGTCCAGGGTGGGAAGAAACTCTCCTCTGAGGACCCCTTAGTCCTTATAGCCAGGGAAGCCTTCTCTCCTCCATAGTCAGGAGCTCTCCTGCCTCCTTGTTCTTTTTGTTCCTCATCATAGCTCTTTGTGGCACCCACAAAAAACAGGCTTGCTAAAGCGTGTCTCTGATATTGGCTCCAAGCACCGTGGTTGGCCTTTACAGGTCATCCTCAGGCGAGGAGTGCAGGCTTCCAGAGAGCTTCTAAACACCTTTATTACCTTTCGTGGTTCTTGTAGCTGGTGATTAAACTAAATTTATCTGGAACCTAATTATCTTTGACTCCATAGAACTTTTCTGGCTCCTCCCAGAGTAGTCTGTGCTGTAGGAAAAGGAAAGAGTGTCTTCAAGAGACAGAACGCTGCCTGAGACCACCGAGGCCAGTCAGTGGCTCTCTGACTTCCCTGGCCTTTAGAAGGTGGTATAGGCCCATTTTCTTTGGATTGGGATCATAGTCTCCCTGTTTTGCCTTCCCTTTCTGCAGCTGACTAGACTGAGGCCCTGAGTAGGCTGGTGACTTGTTCCGTGTCACAGAGCTAGCGAGTGGCAGGGTCAGGACTTTGACCCCAA
>JAJPUD010000397.1:180871-313330 GCA_023553655.1 Myrmecobius fasciatus | reverse complement strand
ATTAAGTGCTTGCTACGTGCACGGTACTGTGCTGGGGCAGAGATGTAAGATAAAAATTGAGCATGCCCTGCCTCAGCGGGCTTCCATTTTATTGTAGAAATAAACCACATGTACTCAGAAGTAAAGCAAGAAGAATAATGAGCAAAACAAACACACCAACAGTTGGGAGCATCAGGGAAGGCTGCCTGCAAAATAGCAATAATAATAACCTGTGTTTACATAAACACTTTACAGTTTGCAAAGCCCTTTGCAAATACCGTTTGATCTTCACAGCTCTGTATTATCCCCATTCTGTAGATGAGGAAATTGGAGCAAACAGCAGTTCAGCTGGCTGAGGCTGGATTTGAACTTGGATCTTCCCAGCTCCAGGTCTGGCGCTCTGCACTATGGTGCTCCCAGAGACGTCTCTAGGAGAAGAGCCCTGGGTCACTTGGTTATCCAGGTTATCCACAGTCTGTTGGGGAGGCCATGAGAACTGCTGGGCTCAGTCCCCGACACCAGGAAGGGAGAAGAAGCTGAGGCTGTGCAGGCCTCTTCCTGGTGCTCCCCCTCAAGTTACCCTCCCCTGAAGGCTTCCTGCGTGCTGGAGGCCTCCAACCCAGACATGGTGAATTAGTGCTGCACAGCGAAGCATATAGGAGGGGTCTGCTAGTCCTGGGCAAGAAGAGGGCATGGAAAGAGCCTGGCTCCTCCAGGGCCCCCTAAGTCACAGGCGCTCGTGCTGGAGATCCTTGGACAAGGGTGACTCCTCCGGCTTTGTCAGGGGGTCGCCGGGCCTTGCTCCTGAGGCAGCCCCTCCTCAGTAGCTTTCATCACTAGCGCTTTTCCTGTCCTCCCATCCTTTGTTCTCCGTTGATACTGTGCCTGAGAAGACTTAGGACATCCCTTCTTCCAGTTAGAGAGCTCATGTCCCTCTTCTGTCTTCAGCATCTCTGGCTGCTTCAGCCAGCCCCACAAAGCACGCACGGCAAGTAGGCCACTGAGATGCTGGGGGGACCTTGCAGCCTGTCTGGGTCTCGAGAGACCCAGGATGTGTGTACTGGGGCGACTCTATGTTTAGTGTGTGGCGTGGCACCCCTTCAGACACTGCAGCTTTCCCATGCTGCCCTTGCCTCCCATCCTGGGACTGCTAGCTCTCTAGGGCCCACTTGGGGAAATGCCGTTTTACAGCTTTTTGTCTTTTGTTCTTTCTCCCTTGTTCCCTAGCAATGAGTATTATCCAGCAGACCACCAAGTGGCCCCAACTCAGGATCTCCTCAAGAAAGGGGGTGCAGCCTCTGAAGAGGAAAAAGAGGAGGGGACTGCTGCAGAGGACAGCGAAGGGGCTGCAGATGGAGAGGAGCTGTCTGATGAGACTGTTGTGCTTGGCTTCCAGAAGAAGAAGACCAGGAGAGCCGCAGCCAAGTAAGCTCTTGTGGGCCCCTTACAGGGGGCAGGGACCTGGGGGCTGCCTTGTCAACCCTGCTTTGGGGGCTGATGTCTTGAGGCCCTCGCCCTAGATAAGGGCAAAGATGTAGCCAGGCTCTCATGGAGCCTCCCTGGCCCATTTTAGTTGTTTCCCATGAACCCTCTACAGTGATCAGTTGCTTATAAATTTATTTCTGGGCTATTCAGGCCATTGAAGACCAAGATGATGTTACATAGCCTACATTTTTATAGCACTTTTAGGTTTGCAGAGACCTTTCTTTGTTTAGCTTTTTGGATCTTCAAAACCCATTTACAAAGAAGGAAACCAAGATTGAAAAAGGTGAAGGGAATTGTCCCTGGTGACACAACTATTAAGTGTCTGAGAAAGGATTTGAATTCAGATCTTCTGATTCTAGGTCTCACACTGCTCACCTACCTACCTCAAAGAGTAATTCATATAGATTTAAAGGAAATTATTAACTGGTCATTTCTTTTCTTTTTTTTTTTTTTATTAAAAGCTTTTTATTTACAAAACATATGAGTGATTTTTCTACATTGACCTTTGCAAATTAACTGGTCATTTAAATAAATGTGTTTTCTTCTTTTTTTTTTCCCCTCAGTTACATGTAAGCAAAATTTTGTCCTTCCCCATGGCTCTCCCTTCCTTTTTCCCTGAGAAGGCAAGCATCTTGATATAGATTATACATGTGCAGTCATGCAAAACATCCATGCTAGCCATATGGCAGATGAAAATACAGATCCAAAACATAGTAAAGTAAAAAAATCTGCTTCAATCTGCTGTCAGGCTCCTTCAGTTCTTTCTCTGGAAGTGGATAGCATTTTTCATCATGAGTCCTTCAAAATTACCTTGAATTATTGTGTTGCTGAGAGTAGCTAAGTGATTCCCAATTGATCATTGTGCTATACTGCAGTTATTGTATACAGTTATTCTCCTGATTCTGCTCCCTTCACTCTGCGCCAATAAAAGTCATTTTAAAGCCTTTAAGTATCCATTTTACAGCCTTTAAGTATCCATTTTACTGATGACTGGCTGAAGAAAATGTGCCAAAAAGTTTTTAAGACTAACAACTGTCTTTTCACATTGGAAGAGAATTTTGTGCTAGAGAATTTCAAATTAAGGATTTTGATACAAGGGAGGGGAAGATAATAGGATTTTAAAAAATCTTAGAAATTAGAGCTCAGAAGAAATAAACTTTGCCAGCAGCTGAGTAGGAAAGCCAGTTACTTGTTGGACTTCCTGCATCAGGGGTCCGGTCCAGTTCTAGGCACATGTCTAGAATCTTGGTGTGAGACAGGTGCCCCTGCAGCTGCCTTCTCATCTGGCCATGTGGCAGAGGACAGACCCAGACCAGCAGGGCAGGAGTGCGTGCCTGGAGGATTGAATTCTGTTCTTTCAAAGTGTCAGTGATTCTTAATATTTTTCAAGTTTATCATACTAAAAAAAAAGTTTCTTTGAAGACCTCTTGAGTATGGGTGCCCCCCAAAACATTACTCATAAGCAGTTCCTCCTATGAAGGGGAAGCCTCAGTCTCCTGAAGTGTCCCCCTTGTGCTTCTGGACTGCTCCACTTAAGTCTCACCTTCTTCCTTCCTTTTGTTCCCCTCCCCCCTCCTTGGCTCTGTAGTTGGGGGCCAAGCAAGAAGTGGGGAACCCTCTCTGTGTACCTTGGTGGGTGGCGGCTCTTGGAGACAGCCATCCTCTCCTTCCTCTGACCAGCCCTGGCTGCTGCTGCTGCTGCTGACAGCAGGGCCCGTGGGGGCTCTGGCCCCACCGTGGGCTGTGGGACACAATAGCTGGGGGGGGGGCATTTCTGAACTACGTTGGAGAGACTTGCTCATATGTGAGTTCAGGGGGGGTTGGGGGGCAGGGTCGCTGTCAAAAAATCACAGTGGGAGATTCTGAGGGAGTGTTGCTCCTTGATTTTTCCAACTTTTTTTCTTCTTGTTTTGTTTAGGCAATTAATTGCTCACCTGCAGGTTTTCTCTAAATTTTCAAATCCTCGGTCCTTATATCTGGAGTCACAGTTATATGAACTGTATCTACAGGTAAGTGAGATGAGGGATTGTCTTTCGTAGGGCTCTAGCTTTATAGTGGAAGAGAGTTCACTGAGGAAACTTGAGGTCCACAGGCCCAGCTTGTGGAGCCCAGGACGGATCTGAAGCAGGGCCTTCCCGACTCTAGGCCACTGTTCCAGGCTGCCGGTGCCTCTTGGCTCTGCTTGTCTTTGTGGGCCTTGTCCTCCTGATACCTAAAAGTAAGCATAGCTGGGAAGCAGAGTCCTTAACCATAATGAATATAGTGCCATCCGTGCTTGACATTAGAATTGTAAAATTGGGGACCCCAAAGGGACCTCCAACATCACCTCATTCAGCTTCTTGTCCACTGCATGAATTTTCTCTGGAAAATCTTCGATAAATGCTTTTCCTTCTGCAGGGTAGAAATGTGAGGAAAGTTTTAAAACAGTAATATTAGCTGGCATTTACACAGCACTTTGAGGTTTGAGCTTGAGCACCTCCAGCGACTAGGGGCTCTCCCTCACAAGACAGGCAGCCCCTTCTGTTCCCAGAGGTAGCTAATGTTAGGCCATTCATCACAATGAGCTGCTCTCCTTCCTGCCGGCCTGTTATTAATAATTTTCCCACTGGGGTCCAAAGAGAATAAACCTGACTGGCCCTTCTGTCATCTAACAGGCCCTTCAGTGATTGAAGAGCTTTTTTGTATTCATGAAGTTCATTGTTAGTTCTTTTTTAAACCATAACCACAATCCATTATGTTCATGGACCCCGCAGTTTGTGTGGCCATTCCTTGCTCCCGGGGCATGGACTTTTCCAGCTCTGCTACTACAGTGATACTATATTGCTATACTATAGTGCTATAAATATTTTGTGTCAATGGATCCTTCTTTTTGTCATTGTCTAGATATTTCAGATCCCTTTTCTGTCATCTATCTTGCTCCCTTTGTAATGCCTTTTATGGACTTTCATCTGGTCATTAATAAAGATGATGAGCAGAATTGGGCTGAAGATAGCTCATGTACTCTGTTGGACTCATCCCCTTTGGCTGATACTGATCCATTCCTCAGTGTCTTGGCCATGCTTTTATATAACATCACATCAGTTAAGCCCTGTAGCCTTCCTGAGGCATCTCAGTGAGTAGAGTTCTGGTCCTGGAGTCAGAAAGGTTGAGTTCACATGCAGCCTTGCTGTGGGACCCTGGGCCCCAGCCCCTTTGCTTTTCTCAGACTCAGTTTCCCCTTAGATCATCATCAGGATCAAATGAAGTGATAGTTGTCAAGTCCCGTACAGAGGCTGCTGCTGTTCTAATTTGACTCACATCGCCATATTGTATTTCTGTGGATGTTTAAAGCTTTTGTGGAGATTTGCTTAAATCCACATATGTTAAGTCTAGGTTCATTAGTCTAGTTCTCATGAAAGAAAATACAGTGACTGACATGGCTTCTTCTTAGTGAGCCTCTCCTAGTTCCTAGTGATCAGATCACACTTCCTTTCTTAGGGCCCAAAAAGCCACCCACATAATAATCTACTACTGGAATCACTTAAACTATTTTAATCTCCCTGAGAGTTTATGTTCTGAAAATTTTGATTTGGATAAGTAAAAATGAAGCATTGCTGACTTTAGCATCGAGTGATGAATTAATATGCAGAGTAGAGTTTGTACTTTGATGTGATAAATGATAAAGAGTCTTAAGAATGGACCATAGGTGAAGATATGGACAATTTATCTTTTTCTGGTTAGAGATGGCTTTTTGGAAGAGGTGAAGTTTCTAGAATTGTTTATAAGGAGTTTGGCGAATAGAGTTAAGAAAGGAATTGTGGTTGAGGGTATGGTTTCCAAGCTCTTTCAAAAGTGACATATCAGAAGGTTTATTTAATATCAGTAAGTGTTGGGATGCTTTCATAAATCTTCAAAGGAAATGTGTTTTTCCTCGGTCCTCAGATCCTTGGTCCTTATATCTGGAGTCACAGTTATCTAGATATTTAGATCTTAATAAGTTGAATTTTATGAATATGTTAGAATTTACTTCATTTCAGCTTAAAATGGTGAGCATGGGCCATATCTTCAGAGTCCAATTATCACAACTTTAGAAAAGCCATATTCTGGGGCAGCTAGGTGGTGCAGTGGATAGAGCACCAGCCTTGAAGTCAGGAGGACCTGAGTTCAAATTGGGCCTCAGATATCCCACCTCTTCCTGCTTTGCGTTGGGAACTGGTACTACAAGGTCAGGGATGTTCTACACATCGTTAGGAGGTGGGATCAGAAATGTGGGACAACAATATGAATTTTGTGTTTTATTTCAATAATTGCTGACTCCTTTTCCTATCCCTCTCCTTCCTAGCAAACAGGAATGAGGTAGGAAACAGTTTTGAAAAAAAAAAAAGGAAAATGTCTATGTTTAGCAGTTAGTATGGGCAAATGATGTAACTGCTTCATGGTCCAGCAGATGCCCTGTGACATTTACTTATGGAGGTGTTTTTATGAAGGAAGACAGTTTCTTATCTTTTGATTTCCCTTGAGGATGAAATTCCAGGTCTAGGTGGGATGGCTGGGGAATGTATATTTTAAATGAATGATTTTCACCTTTTTTGACCATTTTGTAAAACTTTTTAAATAGTTACTGTTGCATCCTGAACAAGATGTGCAAAAAATGGCTCTGGAGTGTATCATGACCTACAAGCACCCCCACATTCTGCCTTATAAGTAAGTGAGGGTGAAGCAGAAGGGCGGTTGGCTGTTAACCTTCCAAGTAGTACAGATCATTTTTATTGCAGAATAGGAAAACATTTGTTCCTTTCAGATAGAAGGGAATTTGGTTTTCAAGGTGGGGATGGAAACCTCAATAATAAGAATTTCATTTTTAGATTCTCTATGAAGGGAAATAGGATGTTTTAGAAATGTATAGAGTAGCTTGTATCATCACCTTTTTTTCCCATGCAAATATTAAAATGAATGACTGTTAAAATAATGTTACAAGTTAATGAATTAATTTTTAAAAATCCAATAAAGAGTTGATGTCAAAATTGGGAAGACTTGGATTCAAGTTCTATAAATGATACATAATAATGTGTGGACCGTCCCTCCACCCCCAAAGCTGGGTCAATGGCCTTTTGGTGCCCCAGGAAATGTTTTTAAGAAGAAATTTAAAAATTCCTCCCTCTCTCCTTCCCTTTCTCCTTCCACCCTCTTTTCCTCCCTCCCCTCCCCTTTCCCTACATGCTATCTCTTGTGATAAAGATTTTTAAAAGAGGCTAGGGAGAACCATTTCAGGAAAACCAGCCAACACATCCATCAAGTCTGACTGTCCTCCACCTCTGCAAAGGGAGAGCAGTGCCTCTTTCTGTCTCTTTGAGACCAACCTTACTCATTATAATGACACAGAGTGCCATTTTGTGGACTCTTTGTCAGTGTAGTTGCTGTGGAGCTGTTTCCCAGCCATGCCATGCTTGGGAGGATGGCAGAGCTGGTCTGCATTCCAACACTGATGAATTCACAGATCTAGATGACCGAAAAAAATCAGATATTTGAAGAGAAGAAATCCTCTATACTTGTTTTATTAAATAGTACTTGAAGTTTATGTCAGGTATTTTTCCTCTTTCACACTGAGCAGATACTGATTGTGTTACCTTCAGTATACAGGATGTGTTGCTAAGCACAGGAGCAAAAAGACAAAACAAATATACTTGCTAAGATTTCCTTGAAAATCATCTGTTAGAAAGTAAATAAAGACTCTTATTGGTTATTAAACAATCCTAGTTTTGCTCTTGCCTTGTGGGAAGACGAAGATGAGACTAATGAACTACTGTAATTATGACCGTAAATCCCCTGACTCTTTGATTTATTTTATCATCTACAGGGAGAATTTGCAGAGGTTGTTGGAAGACAAGAGTTTTAAAGAAGAAATTGTCCATTTTAGCATTTCAGAGGAGAATACAATTGTGAAAACAGCTCACAGAGCCGATCTTTTTTCAGTACTTCTGAGGTATGTTGAATACAAATATGCAAGGAGTGGCTTGAAAGCAAGCCTTGGAGTCTGGAAGGCCTGCGTTCAAACCCCCCCCCCCCCCCGCGTACCGCGGGGGCGGGGGGGGGGGGGGCGGGGGGGGGCCTTCCCCTCTTGGTGTCTCGGGCCACCCTCCACGGCCATAAAGTGCAAGGCCATAATACCCACCTGCCTTGTTAGGAGGAGCTTCCACTTCGGATGTTCTCCATTCTGGTGAAATCACAGGTCTCATTTTATCCATTTCCTCCTTCTGGCCTTCCAACCCGAAGTACTGGTCGATATCTTAGTAGTAATTATTTATTTATTTATTTGTGCTTTTTGCTGAGGCAATTGAGGTTAAGTGACTTGCCCAGGATCACACAGCTAGGGAATGTTAAGTGTTTGAGACCAGATTTGCACTCAGGTCCTCCTGACTTCAGGGCTGGTGCTCTATCCACTGCGCCACCTTGCTGCCCCAATAATAATGTTTTAGGGATATCACTTAGGTACTGCCCTGACTTTTGTATAGAATCCCGGCATCTTGGAGCTGAAGAGCACTTCAGAGTCCAGCTTGTGCTGGTGCCTCCTCGGTGCCATCCCCTAAAGGGTTTGTCCAGTTTTTCTTGGAGGAATCAGTAAACAAGCAGCCACTCCCTGTCTTTGTATTCCCAGACCCTGTCAGAGAGGTTCTTAACCCATTTGGAGTTTAGGGTGGTGTTTGGTATAGCAGGTTGACCTGAATCCATTTCTGCCAGGTGCTTTCTGTTTTCCCAGCAGTTGTGTCAAATAGGGGTCCTTTTCTAGGTACTTTATGTTTTGGGGCTTCTGAATTCAGTTGTTTTCCATCCTTTCTTTAGTTGAACAGACCCATTTCAATTGAGGTTTTTTCTTCCTAAAGCACCAACACCCATCTCTTTACCACTTTCAGTCGTGGGGAGAGTCATTATGGTGGAATGGAAAGAGATTTGGATCGGGAGAAGAAATCCCAGCTCCTGCTGTAATTAGCTCTGTGATCTTTGGCAAATTGTTTGACCTTGACATGGGCTTCAGTTGCCTCCTCTAGAATGAGGAGTTTGGGCTAGATCAAGAGTTCTTAGTCTTTTTTTTTTGTTGTTTCCTGGATCTCTTGGGCAGACTGAGGAAGCCTGAGAACCTCATAGTAATGTTTGTGGATGCAAGATTCCAAAAAAAACAATTATATTGACATAGAATTAACATAATATTACACAAAGAAAAGGTCATGGATGCCAGATGAAAGCACCTGGGCTAGAGGCTCTCAAAAGTCCCTTTTGTCTTTGAATCCTCAACCTGCCTGCCTCTCCATCTTCCCCCCATTTGTCCTGCTGAGCCGTTGTCTGGAGAAAATCCTTCCCTTGTTCCACATGGCACCTTCCCAGCACTCAGCCGTCATGCAGTCTGCCTCCTCAAAACTTTCCTTCCAGCAGGCCCAGCCCCGGGGAGACTTCCAGTGAAGACCATTTCCTCTTGCTTCCATAGAAGAGAATGGCCTTCTTCTTTGCCTCCACTCCTTCATGTCATGGACAGTTTGGATGACTTCCTCATTCACATTCACTACAGCAGTCATGGCATCTTCAGCAGCCCCTTACTGTCCCTGAGTAGGAAGAAAGGGAGAAGGAGGGGGAGCTGACATAGCCTCTTCTCAATCACTGTTTCTATCTCAGGGGCACTCCCCCATTCCCCAGTCTTCCATGGTGATTTATACACTTTCACCATAAACCAGTCAAGTTCATTATAAGCTGTACTTGGAATCATTCACCTTCTTCCCCTTTTAGAAAATCAGGACCACATTTGCCTATTTCTGGTTTCACTAGTACTGTATTCATTTACCCATTTACATAAAACTGACAGTAGTGCCACAAATTCTCTAATGTTCTTTCATCAAGGATACAATTACACTATGAGTCCTCTTAGTATCAATTCAATTATACTGGGTTTCAGTTCCCTTTTGACCATTGCAGCTTTGTGCCCCCCATTCTGATTGTCACTGTCCTCGGTAGCCTGGTGAGAGTGGATAAAGTTACACTTTTGCTCTCATCAGTTTTTTATTGGCTTAAATCTGATGAAAATGAATGACAGCCCTTCTCTTGACTCTCCCTGAATCAAAGATGTTAGCTTTTCTGTTCATGGCTGTTCATCTAGCTGATATCCAGATAATCCAAGTTTTTCATCCTTGTGGCATTAGGCTCTGTGCCCATTCTGTGATCTTTTCCAGAAGTCATCATCTTTTTCCTCCTTTTGACAAGGAGGTCTATGAACCACATTCATCATACTATTGCTCCTCTTCCTCTCTTCCCTGGATCCTCCCCTTCAGAGTCATGTTATTCTTCACAAATTCATAGCATCTTGATGTGCAGGTCTGTTTCATCCACCCTCTTTAATTGTTTTATTTACCTTTTAAAAGCCTTTTTTTGAATAATGTGTACTATTCATCTGTCATGTTTCATCAGTTGTGTTAAAACCTGTATTTTCTTAAGTGTACTCTTCTGGAAATCATTGATAATAGTATAATTAATACATTTCAGACTATGATAATATTTAACAGCTTTATTTTTCCCCATTTTTAATAGCTTTTAATCTTACCAAATACATGCAAAGATAGTTTTCAGCATTCACCTTTGTAAAACGCTGTTTTCTAACTTTTTTATCCTCCCATGGACAGCAAGCAATAGGTTAAATGTGCAATTTTTCTAAATATGTTTCCATATTTTTCATGCTGCACAAAAAAAAATCAGATCAAAAAGTGAAAGGAAAAAAAAAGAAACACAAGGAAAAAAACCAAGAAAACAACAACAAAATTAGATGGAAATACTGTTGTAATCCACATTCACTCCCCATAGTCTGCTCTCTGAATGCATATGGCTTTCTCCATCACAAGTCTATTGGAATTGCCTTGAGTCACCTCACTGAGAGCCATGTCCATCAGAATTGATCATCGTATAATCTTTTTGCTGCTGTGTATAATCTCCTGGTTCTCCTCACTTCACTCAGCATCAGTTCATGCAAGTGTCTCCAGGCCTCTCTGAAATCGTCCTATTGTCATTTCTTATAGAACAATAATATTCCATGACATTCATCACTTATTTGCCATTCCCCAACTGATGGGCATCCATTCAGTTTCCAGTTCCTTGCTGAGACTGCTACAAACATTTTTGCCCATGTGGGAACTTTTTCTTTTTTATAATCTCTTTGGGATAGAGACCCAAGATAGAAATAGGGATGTATAGGCCCAGGGACGGTGCATAATTTATCAAATCCTCATTAGTTTGCCAAGTTCCTAGGATCCAGTCTGATGAAGGTAGTATTGGACTGAAGTTGACAAACCTTGGTTTTATTCTGGATTCTGCCACTGATTAATTATCTTTGGGAAATCACTTAACTTTTTCAGACTCCCATTTCTTTGCATGTACAATGGCAGGCAAGGTTACTATAATTTAGACTGTGATGATCTACTGCAAGGAATTTCATTAAAACAAATTGTGAAATGGATGGATGGTGAATTAACCGCTTTTATTTTTGATTTTGTAGAATTCTTTATGGACGAATGAAAAACAAGACCGGGAGTAAAACTCAGGGCAAGTCGGCCTCGGGGACACGCATGTCAATTGTCTTGCGGTTCCTTGCGGGGTCATCGTCTGAGGAGGTCCACATGTTCCTAGACCTGCTATTTGAGCCTGTGAAGCACTTCAAAAATGGTACTGACCCATTGTGGCCACTTCAGGTGTCAGTCCTGCCTGACCCTGCTGCCCCCCCTAATTCTGGGGAATGGATTCTTTGTGGGGTCCGAGTCAGAGTGACAGTGGGAATGGGGAGCAGAACAGGTGCACTAATGCTAGCTGGGCTGGGTTGTTCACTGGGGTAGGGAGCTTCCTCTACAGGGGCAGGGTTGCCCCTTGTTTGCAACTTAGGGAATTCCCTGGGTGAGAGGACTTGGGGGTCACCAAGTCCGACTCCCTCACATGACAGAGTCTCAGAGACGGTGCTCCCCATTGGACCCTGCCATGTCTCTGGCTGGGATCTGGTCACAGATCAGGCAGCAAGGTCTCAGCCGTAAGCATGTGATTGACAGGGTGGCTAGGGAGAAAACCGATCAAGGGAGCTTGGAGCCTCTGAGCGGCTTCAGCTTCCTAGGAGAGAGTCTAGGAGGGGGTCCTATGGGGTGACCTAGCGATTTCTTTGGGAGAGGGAGCTCCCTGGGGTGGAATTCCCTCTTCCCTCGGTCTTGGAGACAGGAAGGAGCTGGCTGGCTCGTGTCTGGGCAGCCTCTGACCTTGTACTCGGCTCTTGTGACTCCCTGGCCTGCTCTGTCTGCACTGTGCAAGGCTCTGCTTGGTAAAGAGTACCCGGAGCCAGGCTCACAGGCAATAGGGCCGGACCGGATCTGCCCATGATTTGCCCCTCTAGAATGGCCCAGGCGAGGGCCAGAAAAGCCCTGTGGGTAGGTCTTGCTCTTCGCTGCTGTAGTCGTTGCACTAGCTCTCAGGAGCAGCTTCGGCACTTTCCTTCTCTTGAGCCTCTTGTTTCTCGGCTCATTGCCAGGGTCCTGCCACTCTGCGGTTCTGCGAGCTGTGGAGGACCTGGATCTGTCCAGAGTCATCCCCTTGGGCCGTCAGCATGGCGTCTTCAACAGCCTGGAGTTGGTCTTAAAGAACATCAGTCATCTAGCCAGCCCCTACCTGTCTGAGATTTTGCAGATCCTGCTCTGCATGACGGCGACTGTGTCCCACGCCCTTCAGCAAAGAGAGAAGGTGAGGAGGCCCTTGGAACTGACGTGTGCTGGGGCCAGGGGCTGGGTGGTTCATAGTGTACTTGGGGGCATTGTGGGTAAGGAAGAGCTCCTTTTCAGAGCAGAGATCCAGAGCCTCCCAAGTGCTGTTCCTTGTGGCTATCCATCTTTATCCTTCCTCATTTCTGCAGACCTGGATGCTTGAGGTTCTCCCTGCCTTGGTTTTCCCTGGCTCCCCTTCTCCTTCCCCAGCTCTCCTTTGCTTCCTTTTCCCAGTCCCTTGAGGTGGCTGCTTTCCAAGTTTCTCCTGCTGCCAGGACCACTTCTACATCCCTCACTCCCAAGCCCAGACCTCCTGACTTAATGCTTCAATTGTAAATCAAACAGTTCCCTTTATAGCCCTGAGAAACACTTAATCTGGGGTATGTGAACTTGTTTTTAAAATATATTTTAATAACTACATTTTGATTAAATTAATTTTCTTTGTAATCCTATGTATTTTCTGAAAAGGGGTCTGTAGTTTGATTGCTCAAGGGGACCACGACACCAAAAAGATTAGGAACCCTGCTTCAACCCCACTGGCCAGAGCCTGCTTCTTTCTCAGGTTATTGTGCTGGGCAGTTGACATTTTGGACATTTGTATGTCCCCTCCCTGTCCTTGGCCCCGCCGAGAGCACTTTTTCATGTTTTTTTTTGATCTCCTTGCCTGGCAAAGTGCCCTTCGTGAATAAGGTGCTCCCTAAGTACTTGTTAGATTGTATCAGTGGACATCACAGCTGCTCATGATCCTTCACTGTCTCTTTATTGTAGAGCAAGTAAGGTTCCATTCCAGGTCTAGCCAGGCCTTCACGGCCTTGCCCAGACCGGGTGCCAAAGCTCTTCTGGTCCTCCCTTCTCCCTCGGCTGGTGGTGCTGGTGACTTTCTGACTTCTAAATGGAAAACCGTGTGCTTCCTAATCTACATTTCTGAACCATTGCTTAATTTAGGAGTTACTTAGTAATGGGGGCAATCTTAGGCCAACTCTGAAGATGAGACTCAGCATTGTGTTAGCGAGGGTGGTAGTCAGTGACCCAAAGGCCCTTTGCCTTACAGGACTTTAGTTCGAGCTTCCCTAGGTGACAGAGGTAGAAATGGTACCCAGTCCTCTCTTTCCACATTCCTCATTCTTCTTATCTGGCCAAAGAAATCTGAGAATTATTTTTTCTTTGGATGTTATAGGAATTTGCAAAATTATATTCATAATAACAATAATAATAGCTAACATTTGCATAGTACTTTAAAGTTGGCAAAGTATTTTATAGATATTCTTGTATTTGGTTCTCGTAATTTATCAATTCTGTGAAGCTAATGCTATGGTAGGTTGAGTGATAAAGATGAAGCAGGATTTGAACTTGAGTCTTGGCTTCAGACCTGGCACTTTAATTGCTCTGCCTCCATGCCACCTGATTACATGTTCTAAAAAAGTTAGACATTTATCAGGTTGCATCCCTGAAGTTGGATGTTCAGTTTTGAGTGAGGAGACAGTTATTTTCCCTTCCCCTTTAAATTCTCTATGTTTTCAGGTGGTTAGAATATTAAACAACACACTTAGAAAATTTTGCCCATGCTTTATTGGCCAGTACTCTTATGTTTGCACTGAAAATGGACCCAGATCCTGAACTAAAAGCAATTATCACTGGGACGTGGCTGATTTTCCCTTCTGAGTTTGTTTGTGTTGTTATTTTGGAGGTGGAGCACAGATATCCCTCAGGACATGGGATGTATGAAGGTATCCTTGCAGGCCTTGTCATGTGTGTCTTGTGGATCTCCTTGTAGGTCTGATCTGCAGTTAGAGTGTTCTTTCATATTGTGAGCTTAGACAACATTCTTGCTAACTTTCTCTTTCTCTCTCTCTCTTTTTTTAATTTAAAGCCTTTTATTTTCAAAACATATGCATAGTTTTCAACATTCACCCCTGAAAAACCATGTGTTCCAATTTTTTTTCTCTCCCTTCCCCTTATCCCTTCCTCTAGATGGCAAGCAATCTAATATAGATGAAACATGTGCAATTGTATACATATTTCCACAATTGTGCTGCACAAGAAAAATCAGATCCAAAATGAAAAAAAATGAGAAAAAACAAAATGCAAGCAAACAACAACAAAAAAAGGAGTGCTCTCTCTGGGTGTAGATGGCTCTCTCCATCACAAGACCGTTGGAACTGGCCAGAATCACCTCATTGTTGAAAAGAGCCATGTCTGTGAAAATTGATCATTGTATAATCTTGTTGCCATGTACAATGATCTCCTGGTTCTGCTCATTTCACTTAGCATCAGTTCATGTAAGTCTCTCCAGGCCTCTCTGAAGTCATTCTGATAATCATTTCTTATAGAACAATAATATTCCATAGCATTCATATTCAGCCATTCCCCAAATTAGGGGAATCCACTCAGTTCCTTGATAGGACTGCTACAAACATTTTTGCACATGTGGATCCCTTTTCTTTCTTTAAGATCTCTCTGGGATATAAGCCCAGTAGACATACTGCTAGATCAGAGAATGTGCACAGTTTGATAGCCCTTTGGGCATAACTCCAAATTGCTCTCCAGAATGGTTGGATCAGTTCACAACTCCACCAACAATGCATTAGTGTCCTAGTTTTCCCACATCCCCTCCAACTTTCATCATTATTTTTTCCTTTCATCTTAGCCAATCGGGGAGGTGTATGGTGGTATCTCAAAGTTGTCTTCATTTGCTTTTCTTTCTAATCAATAGTGATTTAGAGCATTTTTTCATATGACTAGAAATGGTCTCTCAATGGATCAGAACTCTGTTTGACTAGGGGTGCTGGATCTGGAATTCTGAAGACTTCCTTGGCTTGGGGACATTGGGCAATATGCTTTCCCCCTCTGAACCTCTGTCTCTTATGTAAAATAAGGTCCTTATGGTTTTAAGGTCCTTTCCCACTTCAAATCGATGCTCCCCTAGAAAACAGAGTGAGCTCATCTCAGCCCCCCAATCAAATACACTGGGCCTTGGCATGACAGAGATGACTAGCCCCAAAGTCCTCTCCATCTTGTTTTTCCCATAGCTAGGGATGGATTCATGATTCAGTGTCTTCTCCCTTCTGGGTTCCTACCCGGTCTGCTCCTGGAGCCCTGGGGAGCATTGGGCTGGAACCATATCTTATTGACCACAGTCTTTGGATATGCCAGGCAGAACCACGTTTTTCTTGTCATTTCAAACAAACAAACTTCATTCTCTTAAATATAGCAAAGGCCTTGGGGAGGGCTGCTGTTCTGAGGGAGAAGATTGGAGCTTGGTCTGCCAGGCTCTGCGGGGCAGAACCAGTGGGGAGAGAAGTGCCAGGAGGCCAGGCCGGGCCATGTCTGGGCAGGCAATGTCTTACCTGACAAACGATTTGTGTCCTTAAGTTTATTTGAAAAGAGAAATAAATTTAATGCTAGAAAGGGCCTGATATCACATCCCCTGGCCAGCCTGTACAAGCCAAGTTCTGAGCACCATGTTTGGAAATGGGATTCAGGTCTCTGCTGTGATGCTGACTGACTTCATGACCATAAATGTTTTATTTAAATCTAATTTGTCATGGGTAATAATGGGAACAATAATGCTAGTGCTACATCTCCTCTCAGGGTGGCTAGGACTTTCTGTCCTCCAGCAATTAGAAAGATTTCTGCGTAAGCGAGAGCTCTTACTTAGCCAATAGTATTTTATGACCCAGTGATCTCATCTGTCCCAATATTACCAGCCTCCTAGGTCCTGTACATGAAAACTTTTAAAATTACCTCTCCAGTTAGTACCACTCAATTCTAAGCAGCCTTTGTAGGATTAATGAATGTAAAAGCATTTATTAAATGCCTTCTATGTCCCATATACTGGGCTGGGTGCTGGAATGGTAGTTGATCCTCATGGAGGATTCTTTCCAGAAGTAGTGGTAGATTTGTGATGATTACTGTTCCTAGAGCTGAAAATGGAGAGTTGGAATAGGATGGGAGGTGAAGTGCCAGGGTCGATGAGGTCTGGGGTTGTCTAAGATGCTTTGGTTCCTTAAATAAACTCACTCATCACTGGGCAGCTGAGTTCAGCTCCTGGGCATTTTTAAAGCTGGATGAATTGATTCCCCCAGAGTTGTTCTTGGGCTGCTGGTGGGGTATCAGGCTCTTAGAAACCTCAGAGTGGATAGACTCAAACCTTCTCTTGGCCAGAATCAAGGTAGCATGATGCTTTTTCATTTTCACATTTGCTTTGATATTCTGCTATTCCTTCTGTCAGCCTTCTTGTAGACAGTGAGGGACTTCCATGTTTGAACTAGAAGCACCAACAAGCATTGCTGATTCTGACTGATTTCCCCTCTCTAAAACTGTCAGTAGTGTGTGACCCCAGATGCCTAACCTCAGCCAACTCTTTGCACAGCAGGATGCTGATTCCTCCAGTTTATCCCCTCCAATCAGACCACCTCCCTGCATCTCCTGCACAGAATCTGCTATGGCTTCTGTACTTGATTTCTGTCAGAATGACTTATTAATTCTTGTGCTTTAGATCAAGGCTTCTTTATTTCTGCCTTAGGGGTGAAATCCCAAAATCCACATTTCTGTTAGATAAGATATAGTTATCATTCACTTTTCCTATGGTTTTCCAACAGTTTTGTGATTCTGATTTCTAAAGTCCAGAAAGTAGTCATACTCAAATTAGCTGTTGGCAAACAGTATTCTGCATCTGTTTATATTATTATTACAGTTCTGAACATGGCTAACATTCAAATAAAGTGAACATTGTCATATACACAGTAGAACAGGAAAAAGAAATTGCATGCAGTCTCCATTATGTGTAATGTCCATCAGTACTATTATCTCTTGGCTGCTTTTCTTCAGATTCTCTCATATCTTATCTGAAGGGTGTTGTTTTTGATGCTCAGACTCCTGGTTTTCCTTATGGCAAAATAGTCTTTTCTTGTTCTGTTAAATAAAATGTCCATTTAACAAAGGGGCAGCACCCTATATTATGAATTTTTTTAAGTACATTTTATAAAACCCCAATTTCATGATACAGTTCCTTAAATCTAAAAATATCTATCAATAAGAAGCCATCTGCCCCAACTAGTACTTGACCAATGATTCTTTCTACAATATTCTCAGTGAGTGGGTCATGTAGCCTATTTCTGAAAGTCTGCAAAGAGTAGGATCCCCTTGGAAAATGATGCTACCTCCCAAGGCCTCTCGTTACACTTGGAGAAAGCTTTCATTGTTAGAAAGCTTTTTCTTATGTCAAGCTCTTAATTAATCTTGTTTTTAATTCTTCCATGTGGGGACCAAGCAAAAAAAGATCAAATCCCTTTTCCTCATTCTAATCCTTGTAAGTGAAGAGAATTATTTTATCTCTTCTGAAATCATTTTCTCTTTTCCATGTTAAACATTTAAGAATAAATTGTGAAGGCAATGAAATCTGTTGCGTAATGTGGTGAGACAAACACCATATCAGAATTCAGAGACTGGGTAGGGCCTAGACTTGGCTGTGAATGTAACTTTCACTGAATGATTTTAAACAAATTTTCCTTAGGGGGCCTCAGTTTTCTCATGAGGAATTTGGCCTCAATCATTAATTCTTAATCTTGTATTTAGGATTTTTTTCTGGAAGTCATTGGGGAATGTATTTTCTATATATTGAAAATGGGTTACTGTTCACCATGTGTGTTTTCATTGCTGTTTATCTATAGACTAAATTTAATCAATATTAAAAGGGGAGAAAAAATGCATATACAAAGTAGAACAGAAAAAGAAAATTTTATCTGTAACTTGGAATCTCCATTGTCTTTTCCCCTCACCACATAGCTTGAATGCTGTTCTTTGTCAACTGACAGTTTCCCCTCTTTTCAATTTCAACTTTTATTTTTGTAAAATTTTGAATTGCAAACTTTTTTTTCTCCTTACCTTCTCTTCCCCCGCACAGCAAGCAATCTGACATAGGTTATATACATGTACAATCATTTTTAACATAGTTCCACATGAGTCATGTTGGGAAGGAAAAATGGGAACAAAAGGGGAAAACCATGAGAAAGAAAAAAAACAATAAAACAAGGTGAAAAAAGTAGGCTTAAGGCTGCTCTTAGGATGGCTTTTTCCATCCAAAGTATTGGAATTGTCTTGGCTCAGACAGCTTTCCCCCCTAAAGGAAGGTGACCCTAAAGGAAGGTGACTTGCTCACTTGATCACCTGTGATGGAGGGCGAGAGAAAGCCCATGCTTGCAATCCCAAGGTTGTCCTCCTATCTTCTGGTACGGTCTGCTGAACAGCACCCTCTCTTCCAGATGGTCATTGCTTCATTGTACTAAGAAACGGCTTCTGTTTTTTCAGATACAACTGAGGGTCATTAATCCCCTAAAAAATCTGAGGCGTCTTGGGCTCAAACTGATAGATGAGTTTTTTTCTGAGCAGGAAGCTTACAACTTCAGCACAGAAGAAATTGATGCTGTTTTCCAAGGTGCCGTTTGGCCTCAGGTAAGCAATTCGCTCAGGATTCAATTCAGCTGGTGCTGACAAAGAGCACCACCTGCAGACACACGATGAGAGGTGGGGAGGCTGGGCCTTAGTCAGTGTGAGCCCGGGGCTCCCTCCACAGCTGACTGCTCTTTGCTGCCTCTGTGACCTTAGGCCAGCCTTGCACAGCCATGGCTTCTCCTCCACAAGACACATCTGATGCATTTATTAAGACCCTTAGTGTTGGGCCATAAGGATTATCTTGGGGTCAGCAGTCTCCAGAGACAAGTGGACTTAGAATTACAGTGTTACCCATGATGATTTTTTATCTTCTAGATCACTAGACTTGCATCTGAGAGCCAATATTCACCAACTCTTCTGCTGAAACTTATTCATACTTGGAGTAAAAACCCCAGGTATAGTTTTCCTCCCTCCCTTCCTTTTTCCTGGTCGCTTGCCTTCAAAGTTTACCGAGCATGGAATTTGTCCCTGACAACAGATTTCTGGTGGTGACTTGAAACCTGACCTCAGCCAAACAGGGCCTGAAAAACAGAAACAGTATGACTTGATTTACCTAGATGTTGCTGTTTTCTGAATAATAAAATGATAAAAGTTGAATGGGGCCCTGGGTCATTTATGACCCTTAACCAGGGGGGAAAAAAAAAAAAGAATTTCAAAGTAACTTTGAAGGTGCTCTTCCTAAATGATTGCCTGCCTCAGGCAGCAGACATAAATTCTCTTGCTAATTTTGCTTGGGCAGTGTGCTGTAGTGGGCAGAACACTGAGAACTGGGCTTAACCAGGAATCCTTGTTTCTTCTTTTGCTTCTCCTCTGAGCCTCAGTTTCCTCATCTCTTAAAATCAAATGTTTGAACTAGAAGACTCCATTGTCTTTTCTGTCATGGTAACATGGCGAGGGGAGGGAGATAGTATGACTTCAGTATTAGCCTTTGCCTTTTTACTCTTTTTGTTTTGTTTTGTTTTTTGTTTTTTGCTGAGGCAATTGAGGTTAAGTGACTTGCCCAGGGTCAAACAGCTAGGAAGTGTTAAGTTATTTTATGTTTCCCTTTCTGAAAATCTCCAACCTAATTCCAGTGGATCTGTGATCTCAGTTCCCAGGGTGGGCACCCACTTAGCTGCCCCTCCTTTGCCTTTAAAAAAAAAAAAATTCAGAGGCAGCTAGGTGGTGCAATGGATAGAGCACCAGCCCCTGAAGTCAGGAAGACCTGAGTTCAAATCCAGTCTCAGACACTTAACACTTCCTAGCTGTGTGACCTTGGGCAAGTCACAACTCCAATTGCCTCAGGGGAAAAATTTTTTCAAAAAGAGCTACAAAACTTTCTTTTCCTGAAATGTCCTATATTTTTAAAATTTTAAAAATATATTTTTATTGATCTTTCATTTCCTATTATTTATCTCACTATACTTATTTTTTCATAGTTAATTTCATTTTTTAAAAGTAACACGAATCGATTTTCACCCCCTTTCACCTGCCCTAGGTCCCACTTTGGAAAAGTTTTTTAACAAATATGCATAGTTGAGCAAAAACAAATTCCCTCATTGTCACATTTTAAAATATTTATTTCTTATTTTCTTCTGAGCCTGTCACTTCTCTGTCAGAAGTAGGGTAGTATGCTTAATCATTGGTCCTCTGAAATTGTGGTAATCACAGAATTGATTAGTGTTATCATGGGTAACTTTGAACATCTTGAAAACTGATCATTTCAGCTGTCAACCACTATTATATTTATGCATATATGTATCAGAAATTTTTGTGTCCTAATATTTCTTACACTGAAGAAATATAAACAATTAAAGACCACAGGTCATTCCTCAGTAGATAACGTCAAAGGATATGACCAGTTCTCCAAAGAACTAAAAACTATTAGTAATATATAAAAGAAGGCCCCAGATTGCTAATGCAAATCAGAAAAAAAAAGCCTGAGTTTTCATTTCACACTCAGCAAGTTGGTAAACATGAAGAAAAAAAAAGTCAACATTGAAGGTATTGCAGAAAGACAGGCACACTAATGCTCTGTTATGCTATGTATATACATAGGCTACCAAAATTAACTCACAGCATTCTACTATGATGATCACAACCCAAGAAGCAATAATAGAAAGGAATGAAGTCTCATTCAAAATAACTACAAAATGTACAAACCATCTGCAAGTCATTCTAACAAAGCACACTTAATGCCCAGATGAATACAATTAGAAAATGATTCTTTAAGAAATAAAAATAGGCACAACTTAAGTAGATAGGAGACCATTTAGTCCTCAGAACTGGACCTTGACAGTATAATAAAAATGACAGTACTACTAAAATTAACTTGCACATTTTATGCTATGCCAGTAGATTACCAAAAGGATACCTTACAGAACTAGATTTAAAAAGAAAAGAAAAAAAACCTTCCTTGATGATGATGCTTTATAATATAGTTTGATAGGACCTTAAACTGTATTATAAAACAGTTATCAAAACTACTTGATAAAGTTAAACAATAGAAAAAGTAAATCCATGGAACAGACTAGACAATGAAGAATCCAAAATAATTGTACTACATGGATTATTAATCCTTAAAATATAAACTACTTTGCAAGGTAAGTTGCATGTTGGACATGGAAAACTGTAAAGCAGTGTAGGAGAAATTAGTCTTAGATTAACATTTTGTATCATTTTACACAAATACTACTGAATGGATATGTCATCTGAATACTGAAGATCATACCTTCCCCCAAAAAATTAGAAAGGAAGCACATAATCTAACTTTCTTTAATAGCTATATGCAAGGAATATGGATTGTTAACCATAAAAGGGTTATTGGCCATTAGAATAAAATCAAAAAGATAATTTTGATTATGTGAAATCCAAGTGCTTTTTCATAAACAATATTAGTGTATCAAGGGTTGACTGGAGGGAATAATCTTCATATTACTTTTTCCTGAATGACCATTATTTTCATATTTTTCTTGCAGATACTTCCCTTTGCTGGCTAAACAGAAACCTGGGGAGCCAGAGTACGACATCCTCAATAATGTGTTTGCCATTCTCTCAGCCAAGATCATGTCTGAAACCACAGCCAGTGTCGTGATGGATATAGCTGACAACCTCCTTAACATACCAGATTTTGAACCCACAGACACAGTGTCAGACCTGACCGTGACTGGATGTGTTTATACAGAGATAACAGAAAATGTGGACGGTATGAAGAGAGACAGATCAGTATTAGACACTGTTTGTGCCCTCCTCCTTCTCTCCCTTTCTTCCTTCCTTCTCCCTTCTTTCTTTAAACGAGACCTGTGATTTCAACCATGTACAAAGCTCCTTTCAGCAGAGTGGCTACAGAAGTGGTGTCCAAGGCAGAGAGAAACTAGAACCCACTAAGCTATACCTAAGGTTATTTGTGGGCTGCATATTCCCCTAGTTTAAAAAGTCTTCTCCGTGTTTTGTTGTGTTTTTATTTATTTTGTTGGATATTTCCAAATTACTTTTTAGTCTGTTTTGGTCTACCTCAAGGAGTGCCTGTCTTAGACCCCTGAGAAATTTAAGTGGCATGTTCATGCAGGCAGCATATGTCAGAGGGAGAACTTGAATCCAGGTCTCCCTAATGCTCAAGCCAGCTCTCTGTTCATTATCCCAAATTAGCTTTTCACAACCCTTGTTTTCAGCAGCAGAGCCAATTTTTAAGTAGGACAAAGTCAATAGCATCAATCCCAGTCTTGCTGTGACCATTATGGCTTTTATTTTATGTTTCCCTTTCTGAAAATCTCCAACCTAATTCCAGTGGATCTGTGATCTCAGTTCCCAGGGTGGGCACCCTCTTCTCCACTGCAGTTGCAATGTCCGGGAGTTGCTTTTCTAGCTTTACTTTCCCCACAGAGGATTCTGACCTGCAGTGCCTTCCTCTTGGTTGTCCAGTGTTTCTTGAGGATAAGTCCCACACTGCTGGGTCTTTCCATTTTTCATCCTTTGCTTTCACTTTCCTCTGGTTCACCTCTGTTTTCAGTTATTCAGAAATTAAAACTCTTGCAGTTGCAATTTTGCTGTGATAGAAATAACTGCTAGGAAATATCAACTCCAGCTGTGTGATGTTCACAATTAAAAGGTCTTCTCAACATTTTAGTTGAAAACTTTTAACACTAATATGTCAAAATAGCTATAAATTTGTGATGGTTTTATTTATTTATGAATGTTAATTATATAGATGATATTACAGTAATTTTTTTAAAATTGTATAATGATTGTAGAATAGATATTGTATCTAGTTTAAGTGGATAGAAACATAATGAGCTGCTAAATTTATGGTTTTATTACTGTGGAAAGATCATTGACTCTGCAGTCAAAGGACCTGGGTTCAAATCCTACCTTTGATGCTTGCCACTTGTATGATTTTGGTTGAGACCTCAGTTTTATCCTCTCTGGAGAAACAGTAATTTCATGGAAGGAGTGCTGACTATAGGACTGAGGCTAGAACCCAGTTCTCCCTGGAATCTTGGACAAATTGAGTTTCTTCTCTGTTGGGAAAGTTGACCTCTAAGGTTTCCCCCAGCTCTTGATGTGTGACTGATTATTTGTTACTTGAGATATAAATGGGAATGATGGAGCCTCCTCTGTTCATATTCTCTTCTGACACTTTTGTCATGCTGGCCATCTGATAGAAAAGCATATCAGCTCTCATGGGGGCTTTCAAGAAGAGAAGCTCTTTGTTCAAATCTAAAGCCAAACCTTAGATTCAGCTGGGGAAGTCCGAGATGGTTTTGTGTGGATGGAGAAGCTGGCACCCCACAGGATCCCTTTGGTTCTGCTGTCAAAGCCGTAACGGTCCTGCTGTCCTAGTTGGGCTGTAATTAAGGATTCCAGCTCTCTGTCAGATCTGACACGAGAGCAGCTTGGAAAGGCTGAGAGCCTGACCTGACCTGTCTGTTACAGAGTCCATCACCCTGGGCGGAAGACTGATGCTGCCCCAGGTGCCCGCTGTCCTTCAGTATCTCAGCAGGACCATGGTCAATGTCGAGAAGGTGAGGAAGAAGAAGTACCGGGCCCAGGTCAGCAAGGAGCTCAGCATCCTTTCCAGGTGAGGGCCAGGGTTAAGTCAGCCCAGGGTTTCCTTTGCCATTGTCTTAGGAGCCAGTGACATAAGGAAGAACTTTCACGAGGCAGGTGCCCACAGGCCCCCCGTTTTATCCAGACTAGTGACTTCATCGTTGTTGGAAGCTCCCAGTGAATAGCCTCCCTGCCCACTTCAGGCATGGCTCAGGGTCTTGAGAAGATGCCTGTGATGATGAAATTTAAAGTCCCCAGAACCCCACAGGCAAGCTGCACCAGAGACAGGCCTTAATCCAGGTTTTCTGGCCTCCGTTGGCTTGCTGCTCGGCCTCTGGTGCCCTTACCTTGACCAGATCTCATGGGGGTGATTTGCCTGCTTGACCTTGGTCCATTGGGCTGGCCTTGGGATTCTGTGGGTGCTAGCATGTGAGGGGGCAGACTGGCTGGTGTGAAGTACCGCTTCCAACACTTACGGACTCTGGCTCTGGGCTAGAACCTGAGCTTCTCTGTTCTGACATTTCCTAATCTCTAAGATGAGGGCGCTGGTCCAGGGGCCACCAGGGCCTGGCAGTTCTAGGTGGGTGCTCTTTTGATCTAGTAGTCCCAAGGCCTTCTGGGAGAATGGGAAACAGTATAGAGTATCCGATATTTTTTTCCCCAAGTCTGAACATTCTTCCAGAGACTCAAAAAATGTCTATTGGACAAGTAACTCAGGAGTCTTGGATCCCATGATTGTCCAGGTAGCAGGCGTTTCTTAAGTGCTTCCCATGGGAGACCCAAGAATACCAAGACCAGCCTGGCCAGGACTAGCAAAAGCCAAGTGCTTGGGGCAGCCAAGCGCTCCTTCCTTTCTGACAGTTGATTTTCTATCCTTACAGGATCAGCAAGTTTATGAAAGACAAGGAGCAGAGCTCCCTCCTCATCACCCTCCTCCTCCCTTTCTTGCATCGAAGCAACATTGCTGAAGTAAGTGCACATTGGATGTTATCCAAGCAGGATGGGGGAAGTGGGGTTGGATAGCACTTTGGGGTCTTCTGTGGACTTCCAGGCTAGGAGTTTGTGGGGTCATAGGGCAGCCACAGATGCTGCTTGTGGCTTGTGGCCAGACCACATCTCCTCTGGTCAGGCTGCCCTGATTCCAGGAAGTGGTGAAAAGCTTCACCTTCATTTGCTGAGAGCTGGTTGAAAGAAGTGGGTATGCTTAGCCTCGAGGCAAGATGAAGTGGCAGTGGTGGAGGGGATGGAGACCTAGAGCCCTCCTCCACTGTGGACAGGGAGAGCAGGCCCGATGACCCCACAAAGGGAAGGCCTGGCCTCCTGAGGCAGCCTGTGAAACAGGTATTCCTGCTTAGATTTCTGGTTCTGTCTTTCAAGTTGGCCCAGGATTTCTTCACAGGAGGCCTGTGAGAAAGTTGCCCATTTTACAGAAGAGAAAACAAGGTGGAGAAGTTAAGGGATTGCCCACAGTCACACACAGAAGGTGCTGGGTTAGTACTCGGGGCTTTAGTCCCTGCTCAGTCCCTCTGATTTTTTGGCACTAAAATTTTAAAGGTTTCTGGTTCAGTTCTTTGCATTTCTATGCCTTCAACATAGAGAGGAAATGGGGTAGAGCCGCATCAGGACAGTTTTCTTTGCCATCCACTCACATTCTGGTTGTGAGAAAGACTGAGGACCCGGGGAAAGGTGGCCACCATAGATAAAAGTAGTCATTTCCCCTCTCATAAGGAGGCTGCGTCTTTGGTGGCATGGGAATCCTACTGTAGGACAATGGGAAGAACAGCAGTGGAAATTCTGATGATTCACATTAATTGGGCTGTCACACAAGGTGGAGATTAGAAGAGACACTGATCAAGCTCATAGCTTAAGCCTCCTAAGGAGAAGTGCCATCAGCAGCTTCTAAAGTTGGCCTGTGCTCTTGCTCCTGCAGACGTAGTGTCGCCTCCTTCCAGACCTTCCCCCTGCTGGTCATCCTTTCTGGATACCATTTCATTCTTCTGATTTGTGAATATGTCTGCTAAGACACAGTCTGCCTTTAGCAATTGAATTTTGTTAAAAAAACAAAACAGAGACTCAAATCTTTAGCTTAATTTTTGGAACTTGGATTTTGATCCTTGCTATTATATCTAATAATTATTATAATACAAATGCTTTAAGGTTTTATACAACGCTTCACAAATATTTTCTCATTTTATCCTCATACCAATCCTGAAAAGTAGGTGTTTATCATCACCTTCACATTACAGATGAGGTATCTGAGAGAGTTTAAATGACTTGCCCAGGATCACCCAGCTAGGGAGTGTCTGAGGCTGGATTTGAACTCAGATCTTTTTGAATCCAGACCCAGAAGTCTTACTCATTTTGCAACCTAGGAACCTCAAAAACTATATTGAAAGAATCAGGGATTAGTAGTCAAAGGAACCCTAGACATCAGCTGGGTGAACCCCTTCTTTTACAGATGAGGGAGCTGAGGTCCAAAGGTTAGGGGCATTTTTTCAAGGTCACACACTTAGTAAGGATTGGAGCTAGGATTTGAGCCCAGGTTCTCCTTGTCTAAATCTGGCATTCTCTCTCATCCCACTACATCATCTTGTAGATCTAGAAATGGAAGGGACCTTTGTGCTTATCACAATTAAGTCCCCTTATTTTTCATGTTAGGATATAGTTGTATATGGTGGTTTAAGTGAAAAATTGGGATTTGTAGATAAGTACTACTGCCAGATTTTATCCTAGCCTTGCTTGTGATTTCTTTCACTCTCATTTGTAACTTTAAGTTTGTCATTTTATTAATGTTGGCCATGTGGGCCAACTAGAATGGAATCCTTGAGGGCAGAGATTGTTTCATTTTTCTGATTTTGTATCCTCATGTTGGACATACCATTAGATGCTTAGTGATTGCTTATTGACATTGAATTTTTCTTCATGATAGGTTCCATGGAGATGTTTATAGATGAGGGTGGATTAGTTTTAGAACAGTACTAATTAGATTGAGTAAGAGGGGCTGTAGATTTAAGGCAGAGCCAAGAAGCAACCTCTCTTTCCTCAAGTTATTTTCAGTTTTTAAGTTAAAAGTAAAACTCATGATCAAGCAGATGAAATTTTTGAAAAAAGAAAATTTCGTTCTATCCCCTTTTTTCTCATCGATTCATAGTTTGTATTTGACCAGAGAATGATAGAAAGTGCTCATCCTCTTTCTTTACTAGAAAGAACGAACCAGCTTTTAAAGTAATTTGAGATGGAAAGGTCTTTAGAGATTGCCTCACTCAGCTAAACTAAGTGCCAGATCAGTGATGTGAGTTGCTCTAAGGGATATAGTTGTGTAGTTTTGATAGGGGCTGATCTTAACACAAAACCTCACCTGAAGGGAGGGAAGGAAGAAACTGTTTGATAAAGCAGCTCTTAATTTTGAAAGTGGCCATGAATTTTGTGGGTAATTAGAGTTCTAAGCATTTAAAAACAATTTGTAGAAAAAGTGTAATCAGAGCAAAAACCACATATGTGCAGATAATTGCATTTGGATAGGGGAGAGGGAAATTGGGTGACATTGCCCATTCCTCACCTTTTCCTCGGTGTCATTCTCCAAAATTCTGAAACACTCTCCCTTTGAATCTTTCAGGACACTGAGATTGATATCCTGGTGACCATACAGAACTTGTTAAAGAATTGTCAGGACCCAACGAGTTTCCTGAAGCCCTTGTCAAGGCTTTTCTCTGTCATTCAAAGCAAAATGTCCCGACAGATGCTCTGTACGGTTTTTAAGGTAGGTACATCTGGCATTTTAGCAGCAATTGACCTTTTGTTTTGTAGAAAATTAATAGGGTGTTCCAAGCATGGTTTTTATTTTGTCATCCTTCTGTCTGCTTTATATAAGGAGCTAGAAAGCAGTTATGGCCATGATTCAAACACCCAAATGAAGTAGAATTCTCACTGATTTGGGTGGGCCCTTTGATGATATAGATTGCAGCCCATCCATACCTGCCCATTTAGGGGGATACTCCTCACCTCTCACCCCTGTGTCCTCCCATAATTCATCCTCAGGCTCTACCTACATTTGACAATTCTAAGTCCTGGGAGAAATATTTTCTGATACTTAGTCTAATTTCTCAACAATTTTTTTTGTTTTAGACACTTTCTGATTATGACAGTGGATTGGAGTACATTACAGAAGTAGTCAAGGTATGAAAATAATTTATTCTCTTCTTTTGGAAATAGATATTTTTAAGAATGTACACTGCCTACTTCCAGGAAGGTTTGATGTGGAGTGAAGTATTGTGCACATTCTTCCTTGGTGTGGGACTCTCCCTCTGGGGATGCAGGTTCTGTCCCTTCTTCATAACTATTTGCTATGAAACCTGCTGAGCGGCCCTCAGGTTGGCTGGGCTGTTGTTCAGCCCATTGCTGTGTTTATTTGCCCTCGCGCCCTCTCCTGCTTCAGCCTGGCAAAGCTTGATGCTATCTCCACATAATGGAGAGGGATCGGAGGAGAGTGCCCAAGCCACAGCCAGAATGCTGACTGGTCATTTCTTTATCATTAAAAACCAGTTCATGATTTCCATCATGTGTTTCCTGTAGCTGAACGCTTTTGATCAGAGACACCTGGATGACATCAACTTTGACGTTCGCTTGACAGCATTCCAGAAAATTACTTCTTATATTAAGGAGATGGAAACTGTAGACATCGCCTTCTTAATTCCTGTAATGCACAATTGTTTCTACACATTACAGGTAAGTCATTCCGGCAGAGCTCGATAGAGCTTTTTTTTTAATTTGGGTGTTGCCATCTGTGGCTAGCGGCCTTTTTGGTTGTTAGAGATCATGCCCCGACATCCATCAAAAACACGCCATAAGGCTTGGTCCTTGTGGGATGTATATTTGTGCGTGTGTCCAGTGGACACAATATATAAACAATGTTATGGTGACACAGATAGTGGGAACTGATGAACGGTTTTGAGTGTGGTGCAAGAAACTCCAGGTGAAAAGCCTTCTTTGGACATTAGGACCCTTTGACCTTGAACAAGGCCCTTAACTCTCAAATTTTAAGTGAGGGGCGTGGGTTGCAAGTCTGCCTCTGATGTCCCTCTTAGCTCCTCGTCTGTTATCCTGTGACCTTGTCAGGACATTGGGATAATATAAAGCAGCATGTTCTGGGTGACAGGAGGGGGAGAATATTGTCACGGCCTAGTGGGGCGAGCAGGGAAAACTTGATACAGGAGGTGGTCTTGATCATGGGAGACTGTTTTGGGTGTTTGGTGAGTGAAAGTATGGAGGGAACAAAGTGGGGTAGGAGCTAGAGTTTGTTGGGGGCAGGAAATAATCTGAGGAGACAAAAAAAGTGTGGGGCCCTGAATGGGAAGGTCTGGCCTTCTCTGAGCTGGGATAAGCCTGGGAGGCCTGGTCTGGTGGCTGCAGCACATCTTGTTACGAAGGAAACCTGGAGTGCTGTTGCGGTTCTTGGGCTTCCCACAATGCATCTTATAGGGATGCTCCTTTGACAACATCCAGCTGTTCACATTTCATTATTCCTGGCCACCCTGGCAACTGCTCTGTGCAGAGGAGTGTCAGAAGGGGTCACAAGTTCAGCCCTTTTTCTTTCCTAATCATTCAAACCCAATTCATTTCCATGAATTAGGGTTTTAGTACTGAAAAAGGGAATATGAACACCCCCACTATGTCGTCTTCCCCACCCCCCATACCCCAGCACTTTCCCAGACTCACGGGCACTGCTGGGTCCTGGTTTAGAATGCAGTTGCAGGCACTTTGATCTTGTGAGTCCCTGGGGATTGTTGCTTCCTGTGGGAAAGCAGAGCCTCCGGGCCCTTTGGTGGCTTGGCGCACTCTGTGACTGCTCTTGTTGCCCCCTCCTCTCCTCAGCTGAAGGACATGGCCCTGAGTGACAGTGCCAGTCTGTGTTTGATGAGCATCATCCGCCGGCTTGCAGCCGTGGATGTCACAGAGGCCCAGTACCGAGAAGTCATTCAGCGCACACTCTTGGAGACCCTGAGGAAAGGCCTCAAGAACCCAGCTGAGGTGGGTGAGTGTGACTGGGCTCCAGACTGGCTTTTCTCCAGGCTCTCCTGGCGCGAGAGCCGGCATCTGCTGCCCGTCATTTAGTTCATTGTTCTCCCAGTGTCAGTGGTTCAAAGTTGCTTTGTAAAGATTTACATTTGTAAATTAATTTCAGTGCGTGAACACACTCTTCCAGGTCTTCTTGTCCATTCTTACTCTTTTTCCTCTCAGGGTATTCATCCTGTGGTTTACCTTTTTCTTTGGGAGTTACCTCCGAGGCTGTTCCTGGATTTCCTTGCATTCCTCCTCCTTGTTAGCCACAGTGTCCTTCTGTGGGGCTGCCCCTTCCTTCAGCAGCCCCAGGCTTGGGCACTTAACTTGGGAGTCTGACTAGCTGGCTCTCTGTTTTTCTGTATTTGATAAAACCGTAGGGGCTTTTTCCAGCAGTAGAGTGATTATACCTTGTGTAGTTTATTTTGAGACTGCTCTCCAGAGAGACCCTAAGTGGGCATTTCCCTCAGCAATAAATAAGGGTGTCCATTTGTTCTCATCCCTGCCAGCTTTCAAAGTTGTGATTGCCCATGCTGGGTTGGGGGTCACCTGGTGCCTTCAAGTTGTTCTAATTTGTGTCTCTGGTTATATTAGTGAGATCCTGAGCATTTTGTCAAGTAACTATCAGTATCTTACATTCTTTTCAAAATTATCCATTCACATGCTTTTATCCATTATGGATTGGGGTGGCAGTTACATCTGTGTTTTAGACATCAATGAGTTTTTTCTATCTGAAAAAGCAATATGTTTATTTTTTTTCCCCTCAATTTGATATTTGCAGAGTATCCAGCAGGAATACACCACTTTACTTTCCTGCTTAATTCAGACCTTTCCAAACCACCCAGAATTTAAAGACTTGGTTCAGCTGAGTGACTTCAATGATCCTGAAATGGACTTTTTTGAGAACATGAAACACATTCAGGTAAGCACTGCCTCCACTTTCCTTGAAATTTGCTTTGGTCATTCTTCCCCCATTAACACCATAATTAAGTAATTCCCATTTTTATGGTGTGTAGAGTGAGTACAAACAGTGGTCGAACTTTCTGGATAGTGTCACAGGGACACAATAGCCTGGAGCAGGAGACTGCCTCAGCCACAGAAAGATGGGGTTCAACTCCTACTTGGGACCCACAAAGGCTGTGTGACCCTGGGGAAGAAGCGGGACCTCTTTCTTGGTGGCCCTAGCACTTCTCAGAGAGAACTAACATAGCACGAGCATCTCTGCACCTGAAAGGAGACTTGTTATACTGGAATTGTGCCAGGTTCAGTCCAAAAAACAGAATTCATTTATGTCATGTGAGATTTTTAAGGGATTTTTGCTGCCCTTGTGAGGTTGGTAACACAAGAAGTCTTACCACTATTTTATACCTGAAGGAACAGATCCAGAAAGGGCCAGAGTCATAAGCAGACGTTGCCAGTTACCTCGCATTTCTCTCACATGTTGTCTGAGAAGCTCCCTGGGTCTCAGTTTCTTCCTCTGTGAAAAAGACTGGATGGCCTCTGGCCTCCCTCCCAGTCCTCTATCTAATCTTCTTGGAGCTGAGTCAATGCAGAAATAAATGAAGGGTTGCTCCCTCCCAGGGGATCTGGGCTTCAAGGATCCTGGTGGGACATGGCCCAAGGGCTGCAGGCTGGCCCCACAGATCATCTGGGTCCTCGGCCACATACTTAGAGAGGGGAGCCTCTCCGAGTGGAAGGGGTATCCCCGACGCTGGGCTGGTGGCGGGAGAGCCCAGCACAGGCAGGGGTTTGTGGGGGCTTCTCACCCATCTCACCAGCTTTTGATGTCTTTTAGATCCACAGGAGAGCCAGAGCCTTGAAGAAACTCGGCAAACGTCTGACGGAGGGCAAGTTTGTTCTGTCTTCCAAGTCTCTCCAGAACTACATCATGCCCTACGCCACGACGCCAATTTTTGATGAGAAAATGCTTAAGGTAAGAGTTTATAAAGTCCACCACAGGCTGCTCTGGGGGTGAAACGGTGACAATGAAAGGCCGTCTGAGGAGCCCATGTTTGTAAGGGGGATGCACACACGGGGAGGTAGCATCAGGGCCACTCACTGTTGTAAGCACTGAGGCTTCCCTTGCTCCTGGCTCATGCAGGGTCAGACCCAACACCCCCAAAGGCCCTTCCAGCCCCCTTATATGGTCTCCTGAGGTCCCCATGGGCCCTTTCTGCCTCTCTGAACTCTGTAGGGCCTGGCTCAATCCTTTAGTTATTAAGGGAGGAGGGTTGAAGGAATAGCAGACTCATGGAGATTTTAGCCTGCTCTTTTTCTCTTATTTTGGGTGCTTCTGCCTGGTGCTGTGAAAGGAGGGAGGACCTTGTAGTGTACGTAGACATAAAGTACTAGATGAAGTGGGGCAGCAGGAGTAGAGATCAAAATATCTTGAATTCCTGAAGCAAGGGGGTGTGAGATGAAGTCCCGAGTTAGGAGCAGAATGTACGCAGATTGTTAACCTCCCAAGCTCTCAGCCGAGAGTAGTGGGTGGGGAAGGGTGGGTGTCTTAGGAATTGGACTGGATCAGGGTTCTTCACTTTTTTTGTATCGTGGATCCCTTTGACAATCTGGTGAAGCCTTTGGACCTCTTTTAGTGAGGTTTTAAATTCATGAAATTAAATTCATTAATACATTAAATTCATTAATACATTAAAAGGGAAACCACCAATAGTAAAATACAGTTATCCAAGTATTTTAAGAAACAAGTTCATGTGCTTAGATCAAAAACTCATGGACTAGAGGTTCCCTAGCTCCTTAGTTGTGTCATTAAAATGTGTTGTAATTCCTTTCTGGATATTTAAAAATAATCAATTACTTGAACAAGCAAAGGGCAGTACCTTCGTATTTCAGGCAAGCCAAACCACATCTGCAGGATTAATCTGATTAATCTGCTTGGTAGCTGGAGAGGGGGTCCCAGGCAGCGAGGACCTCCTTTCTCTGGGGGGCTGTGAGGGCTGCCTTGCCTGGGGCCTGCTGCCTGTTACCTCCCTTGGGAGAGCAGCGCACATTGTGATGCCATCTCTGCCATCTCTCCTGTGACTATCGGCCTTTCCTGTCAGGAGATCCTTCCTTCCCACTCCTCCCTGTGAGCTCTTGGCCCAGCCCCCCACTCTGCCTTTGGATTCCTTGTATCTCCCACGTAGGTGTCTTTGCCCAGGCAGTCCCCAGGGTCCTGGAATATACTTCCTCCCTACTTCTTTATCTCTGAGAGTCTTTAGCTTACTGCGGGCCCATCTCCGTGGCCACCACCTGCCCCAGGTCTTTGCTTGACCCCCTGAGCTCTCTACTACTCCCTTATCTGTGTACATTTGTGTCCCCAGAGAGAATGCAAGCTCCCCAGAGGCAAGGATGCTTATCATTTTTTGTCTTCCTGTGCTGTTGCCTAGTACTGCTCCCTGCACATAGGAGGTGCTCACTAAATAATTGTTAATTTAACTAACTGTTCTTGTTTTGTTGTAGCATGAAAACATAACAACAGCTTCCATGGAACTTATTGGAGCTATTTGCAGGCACCTTTCCTGGCCAGGATATATGTATTACTTGAAATATTTCATTCACGTCTTACACACAGGACAGATCAATCAAAAGTTGGGGGTCAGGTATGGTTGGCCTTGTTTTTGTTACCCAAGCCCATTTTTTAAAGTCTTTCACTGATATCTCATATTGTATCTCATATTTGTTATTTGGAGATTATAATAATCAGTGTAATATTATCCTCACCTTTTTGATAATGTATTTTTAAAGCAACCACCTAAACTTAATTAATCTAATAGTTCTACTTGTTTTTCTTTTTTGATAGCTTATTAGTCACAGTATTAGAAGCTTTCCACTTTGACCATGAAACTCTTGAGAAACAAATGAAAAAAATTCAGAGTGAAGAAAGTAAGTTTTTTTCCTTTCACAACTTTTTAACCAAATTTTCAGTTATTTTTTGGTAATTTACTACTATGTGTTGATCACTTATTCAGTTCCACAGACATTTATAGAAGGCTTGTTCTATGCCAGGTTTTTGATACAAAGACAGTAACAACCTTGTGCCTTTCCTCATGGAGCTTACATTCTATTCTATATTATTGTTCAGTTGTGTCTGATTCTTCATTCTCCATTTGGGCTTTTCTGGGCAAAAATATTAAGAGTTGTTTATCAATTTCTTTAGCTCATTTCATTATTGTTATTAATAATAAAATAACAAAAGCAATTATTATAATGGAATTAAACAGGAATTAGGGAGGAAGTTCTGAATTTAATTGGGAGTAGTATCATAGGTGTACATGTAAGTGGTTGTGGTTTTCCTACTAATCTCAGAGATCCATATCTTTTAAAGCAAAGCTAGAACCTTATATTAATTCGCTAATTGGATGATCAGCTAGGTAGTGCCATGGGTGGAGTGCTGGGCTACTTCTTGAGGCAGGAAGACTTTACTCTGTTTACCCCAATTTCCCCATTTGTAAAGTGAGCTAAAGGAAATGGCATACTACTCCAGTATCCCTGTCAGGAAAACCCCAAATGAGGTCACAGAGAGTTGGACACAACTGAAATGACTGTGCAGCATTTCACATTAAAAGAGACCAAACTAGTCTATCCACTCTTCCTTCTTATTGGTCCTTGAGGTCAAGAATTGGGTCAAAGAGGCTAAAAAATGGGTTAAAATGAGATTGTTTTTGGCATCCTCACTCATGGGGAAGGGTTAGTTTTATTTAATGAAACTTCAAGAAGTGCCGTTTCATTATCTTCAAGAAAGCCTGAGCAGGGGGATCTGACCTGCTGTCTGCCCTGTGACCTGGAGCTTCCTGTCTCTGAGCCTGTAGGGTCCCATCCTTCAGAAGAGGGCAGCGCAGTGAGCCAGGTGTCCTGCCCAGTCAGCCCTGGGCGCACTCTGACTGAGCAGCAGCTGCTGCACTAGCCAGGAGCTGGCAGGACAGGAGGGGGACGGGGCACCTGTCCTGTGCTCACACGGGGCACAGAACCTGGGTACCAGACACCCAGAGGCTTCTTCCTCTGTAAGCTGGGTGCGGAAGTGCTTCTCACGTCTGCCTTCCAAAGTGGTTCCTAGGGCCAAATGAGCAGAAAAGCTAATATATGTAAACGCTTGGGGAGCCTAACAGCCCCATAAAATAGTTACTTCCTCTTCTTGTTTTTCTTATCAGTGTTATTCATGTACCAATGAAATTATGTGCTTATCTGAAGCCGTGTTTTCTTTCCTAATCACTAATTGTCTAATGTCGTGACACTGGAGGAGAGTCCCTCTGGAGTCTGAGCATCAGGGCTCAGATCCCTCCTGGTTCCTCTGTGACCTTGGTGGCAAGTCACCTCCCCCTCCCACTTCTGTTTCCTTCTCTGTGTTAAATGACCACTGAGATCTCTTCCAGCCCTTAAACCCGGGATCCTAGGAATCCTGACTTTTACTGATTGTTGGCCATAGGCCAGTTACTGAAATCCTGATCTTTCAGTGAAGATAATGACCATTGCACCTTCTTCCTGAGAATGTGAGGGTCAAGTGAGGTCAGAGTGGGTGTGAATGCTTTGACCGCCTTAAAGTGGCTATCAGTGTTACTTAATAGGATGATTAGTCCAATTTCCAGCTGAAAAGAACCTTAGAAATGGTCTCATCTGTGCCCCTCCTTTTGCCAGTGAGGAGACTGAATCCCCAAAGCAGGCCTGCCGGCACACCAGCGTTCTTGCCCAGACCTCACCCTCCTAATCCATCACCCTTGCCACTGTCCTGTGGCTGCCCCTCCTGCTTCTTCATGGAAATTGCTGCATCTCTTGGGGATGGATTTACAAATATTTGGGAGTTTGGGCTCATTTCCTCATGTCCCTAAAGAAGTCTCTATTGGGATATTCACTATTATATGGCTGAGGGAGACAGCAGACTGCCACTCACCGGGGTGGCTGGAAAAGTCCCCAGAAGGACACGATGGCTGCAGGGGCTGGTGAGCAGCGTCCCAGGGCGTCAGGCTGCCGAAGCAGCGTTCTTCTTGATGTTGGGCCATGTCTCAGGGCCTCCTGTGAGATCCCACTGAGAACAGTCCTGAGCCCAAGAGGGAGAAAGCCGCTTGGACGGTCTCAAGTGAGGGATGCTTCAGTGAGAAGGACTTTTGGTGTTTCCTTGCTGGGGACTGTGAGGCCGGTCCCCTAGCCTCGGCCAGCCTGTGTTCTCCTCTGGAGAACGAGGGGCTGGAAATGTCTGGCCAGTTTGATAGACCCTTGAAACCGTTAGAGTCACTGTGAACCAGTTCTCTGGGCCTCAGGGGAGGCTGGACTGGGCAGCCTCTGAGCGCCCAAGAGCCCTGCTGCTGGCGGCCAGTATTTCCTCTTATACCTGGGGGCTGTTTTCTCTCTTTTCTGCATACAGATGCCATGGAGGTGGATGTGCCCGTAGAGCAGGAGGCCATGGAAGTGGATCCCACTAGTGAAGAGGGGAAGGAGGAGGAGGAGGAAGAGAAGGGAATGCGTCTGTGTGAGGCCGGTGAGAGCCTCCCGGGCTCGGCCGAGGAGGGCTTCCAGGTGCTTCCGGGCCTCCCCAAAAGCAAGCAGGAACTGGAGAGTTTGATCAAGCAGATCCACAAAACCATCAACAGCAGCGTCCTCCCCAAGCTTCACAAATGCCTTTCTGCCACGGTAATGCTTCTGCAACATAGGGGCGGGTCACAAACCGAGCGCTGCCCCCCAGAGCCGGCCCTGCCCTGCCCCCCCCAGGCTGTCAGGCCCTTGGCTGGTCTGGGAACTCTTGGTTTCCGGGCCAGTTCTTTTGCTAAATGCAGCTTTGTCTTACTTGGCCCACTAGGATTGGGGTGCAGCTGAATCACCACTGGCAACAGGGTTCAGGGTTCATTAGAATAGGATGTAGATGGAAAGCGGAGGGGGTGGTGAGAGGTGCTGGCATCCAGGCGGCCTGGAGCTAGTCAGTCATTGATGGGATTCTCCCCTGGCCCTTGCCCTTCCAAGGCTAGAGCTCTGTCTTCCTGCCTCTTTGATGGGGCTCTATCCTGGTCTCAAGTGGTTCCATACAACTTTTTTTCTCATTTCTAATCCCATTATTCCTCACTTACTTCCTGCTACCTCTGTGAATTAAAGCAGGACAAGCTTAAAGCATCTAAGGTCCCTTTCATAGTTCATAATAATCCACCTTTTTAATTATTGTGACAAGTAAATGAGTATTTGGCTCTGTTTATTGAAGGGAGAAAGATGTGCCTTTGCCATGCCAGGTATTCATACTGACTATAGTGGCAGTGGGGGTTGGATAGATCCCAGAGACTTGGGGTTCTGGGTCATCTCAGGCTGCCCTGTGTGGACACATAGCTTCCCAGAGTCCCCAACAACAACAGAAGATGGTGGTCTTTGGGCTTTACAGCTTTGGATTGGGGTGGGACGTTCCTGAGTGTTCTCGGGTTTGGAGTTTCAGGAAGAGACGAATGGATTCTCCCAGTGCTCCCTTTGTCCTCCGGTTCTAAGAGCACCGGCAATTCCCAGCTCGTTTGTTTGGGCACGGTTTCCAGGGATCTGGATGGTGCTGAGCTGTTTTCCAAGTCTGTCTGTGGTCATCAGTTCCTCACTCTCTCTGTCCAGCCCTTTCCTGCCTTTCTGGGCTTCTCGGGTTTTCAGTGGGTCATCTTCCTGTATTTGCTGGGGGTGTGCAAAAGAGCTGGTGAGCCCACGGCTTTTCCTTTGCTATCCTGGCCAGGCACGAGCTGGGGCTGGCACTAAGGGTCCACCTCTTGCTGCCTTTTGCAGAGAAGGCCTGGGTCAGCCTTGAGGGAAGCCAGCTAAGGGATCCCAGGTCAGGTGACTGCTTCTAGGTTAGCTTGTATTTACTGTAACTGAACTCATCTTGCAGACAAAAAGGGAGGAGGAGCACAAGCTCATCAAGTCCAAGGTTGTCAATGACGAGGAGATCGTCCGGATCCCGTTGGCCTTCGCCATGGTCAAGCTTATGCAGTCCCTGCCGCAAGGAGTCATGGAAGCAAATCTGCCAAGGTGCGTAGGCCCTGTCCTCAGCCTGTGGGGGAGAGAGAACGACTCCCCCCACGCGGTCTTCCAGGCTGTGGAGAGGAAGACCTGGGCCCACAACTCGGTCTCTTGATATGGAGTAACTGCATTCGGGGGCAAGTCCGTCCAGGGCAGCGACTTGAGGGTGATGATTCCCGCTTCATAGGTGAGGAAACAGAGGCCCGCAGAGTAGCTTGCCCAGGTCACACAGCCTGTAGGTGTTGGAGGGGAGACTTGGGCTCAGGCCTCCTGGCCCCAAGCAGGTAGAAATCGGCTTCAGTTGGGGTGGGTCTCCTTGGGAATGCCCTACACTAAGGGTCCAAAAGGCTAAACATCGCCAGCCATCACTGTGTAAAGTGCTTTGGAAGCCTTGGAGGTCAGTGCAGACAGGATTGGCTTCCCAAGCCTTTCATGGTGTTCCCAGTGGAAGGGGGGCCTCCCCTGGGAGAGACTTTGTCACTCTGTTTTGTACAAACTGACTGTAAGCCCCTTTGAGGGCGGGGCCTGCTTTTAATTTCCCACTAGTTCCACCATGGGACCAGGCCTGGGTGTAGTAGCTGGTAGGTCTTTTTCTTTCCTCTTTCTCCCTTTTCTTCTTCCTCTTCCTTTTCAAATATTAATATTGCATGCAGATTTTACTATGCTTCCTAATGGGAAGAAATGGTTCAAGTTAATTTGCACAAAGAAAGTCATGGTTTGGTTCTGTTTATTTAATTCTTTTTTTTTTTCTTTCATTTTTTAATAGTATTTTGCTGAAAGTGTGTACCCTCCTAAGGAATAGAGCCCAGGAGATCCGGGATGTTGCACGCAATACCCTTACAAAAATAATAGAAACCTTGGGTGTGCATTATTTGCAATACATTTTGAAAGAATTACAGACTACCCTTGTTCGTGGATATCAGGTAATGAACTTCTAATTTTTAATGGGTAACTAGGAAGTGCCACAATGAATAGAGCACTGGGCCTGGAGTTAGCAAAATCTGAGTTCAAGCCCAGCTTCAGATACTTACTATCTGTGGTCCTGGGCAAATCACTTGTTTGCCTCTATTTCCTCATCTGTAAAATGGGGATAATAATAGCTCTTTTTTCCTGTGGTGGTTGTGAATATCACAAGAGATAATTTTTGTGAAGTCCTTAGCAGAGGGGCTGGCACAAAGTAAGCACTATTGTTAACTATTACTATTATATGTTAGCTATTATTATTATTATTATTATTGTCATCTTTGTATTATTTTGGGGGTCTGTGCTTGAATTTTTTTACCTTGTTAAGTACTACAAGATTAAAGAAACTGGAGCCCAGGAAATTTTTAAAGTATAGTCACTGTCTCTATAGAATTTAATAAAGGTAAACTGAGGCACAGAAGTTCAGGCTTTGTCAGTTTACTAGCAGGATGCTACTTGTTTCCAGAGTGGATCAAATGACTCTCTCAGTTAGGCCAGTGACCCAGAGGAGGGGTCAGTGTTCCTTTTTTATAAGTCTAGACTAAAGAGCAGAGCTGGGTGGGTAACTAAAACAATACAGTTAGTTGGTTACGGGTTTGCAGCATCATGGGGGAGAGGACAGTATGGTCAATGACATTAACAAGAGTTGACTAACACTGATGGGAGGGCAAACCCCCTTTTTGTTTTAAAGCAGTGCATGGCTAATTTATGGGCTGATCTGCACCCTGAGATCATTAAAAGTAGAGCAAGGAGCCAGCCTCCCTGGCTCCTGGAAAGTTGATAAGTCCCCCCTTAACTGTACTGGGACAGTCAAGGAGGAACAGTGTATCTTCTGGAAGTCATCCAGGTCTGCTTGTAGGCCTTCAACAGTAGCAAACAGGTGAATTTTTGTCAAATAGTGAGTTTTATCCCAAAAACTGGGGTCTTTGGGTTTATCAAACACTAGATTACAATTGTCATTGAGTATTTTGTTCTGTGAACCTAACCTATTCCACTGATCCACTACTCTATTTCTTCTCCAGTACCAAATGGTTTTGGTGACCACTGCTTTATAATATAGTTTTAGATCTGGTGCAGCTAGGCCACCCTCATTTGCATTTTTTTTCATTAATTCCCTTGAAATTCTTGACCTTTTGTTTTTCCAGATGAATTTTGTTGTTATTTTTTCTAGTTCAGTTAAATAATCTCTTGGGAGTTTGATTGGTATAGCACTAAATAGATAGATTAGTTTAGGTAGTATTGCCATCTTTATGATATTCGCTCGACCTATCCAAGAGCACTTGATGTTTTTCCAATTGTTTAGATCTGACTTTATTTGTGTGGAGAGTGTTTTGTAGTTTTGCTCATATAGATCCTGACTTTCCCTTGGCAGATATATTCCCAAATATTTTATACTATCGATAGTTATTTTGAATGGAATTTCTCTTTGTATCTCTTGCTGTTGCATTTTGTTAGTGATGTATAAAAATGCTGATGATTTATGTGGATTTATTTTGTATCCTGCAACTTTGCTAAAGTTGTGGATTAATTCTAATAGTTTTTTAGTTGAGTCTCTAGGGTTCTCTAAGTAGACCATCATATCATCTGCAAAGAGTGATAATTTGGTTTCCTCATGACCTACTCTAATTCCTTTAATCTCTTTTTCTTGTCTTATTGCCAAGGCTAGCATTTCTAACACAATATTGAACAGTAATGGTGATAGTGGGCAACCTTGTTTCACCCTTGATCTTATTGGGAATGGTTCCAGTTTATCACCATTACATATGATGCTAGCTGATGGTTTTAAATAGATGCTACCGACTATTTTAAAGAAAAGTCCATTAATTCCTATACTCTCTAATGTTTTTAATAGGAATGGATGTTGGATTTTATCAAATGCTTTTTCTGCATCTATTGAGATTATCATATGGTTTTTGTTAGTTTGGTTATTAATATAGTCAATTATGTTAATAGTTTTCCTAATATTGAACCATCCCTGCATTCCTGGTATAAATCCTACTTGGTCATGGTGTATTATTCTAGGAATGATTTTCTGTAATCTCTTTGCTAATATTTTATTTAAGATTTTTGCATCAATATTCATTAAGGAGATTGGTCTATAATTTTCTTTCTGTGTTTTTGTTTTACCTGGTTTAGGTATCAGTACCATGTCTGTATCATAAAAAGAGTTTGGTAGGAGTCCTTCATTCCCTATTTTTTCGAATAGTTTATATAATATTGGAGTTAACTGTTTTTTAAATGTTTGGTAGAATTCACATGTAAATCCATCTGGTCCTGGGGATTTTTTCTTAGGGAGTTGATTAATGACTTGTTCTATTTCTTTTTCTGAAATGGGACTATTTAAGTAATTTATTTCCTCTTCTGTTAATCTGGGCAATCTATATTTTTGTAGATATTCCTCCATTTCACTTAGGTTATCAAATTTATTGGCATACAGTTGGGCAAAGTAACTCCTGATTATTGCAACAGGTGAATTTTTTAGGAGCTGATGGTATGAGGGATTACAAGTTTTCTTTTAACTGACTCAGAGTAGCCCAAGAAATGTTCACTGTTTGAGTCCTCCCTCAAGGTCAGAGAGTGTCCAGCCATGCTCAGAGAGAGCAGATTTCCTTGTGGCCAAAGCAAAGCAGTGGTGAGCCGGGGAGCTGAAGCTTTGCCTTCACTCATAGGCAAAGCACACCTAGCAGTCCAGAAGGGGGGGTCCCTTCGGAAAGGACTCTGCATCCATTGGCTTCCTCCATCGCCCAGATTCTCTGTTTTTTCCACTGTTTCAAGGAGAAGCAGACTGCAGGCTTTCTGCTTTTACATGAGCACAGAGCTCATCTTCATGTTTTAAAATAGGGGCTGAGAGTCTTAACTTTGAATCCACTGCTCTTCCGGCCTGCCCCCCATAACATGGAGCTTTTCCGGCAGAGCAGTAACTAACCTCCTTACCTCCTCCTTCACATCCTTCCAGGTTCACGTGCTCACCTTCACTATTTACATCTTGCTGAAAGGTCTTGCAGGCAGCCTGAAAGTGGGAGAGTTGGACCCTTGCTTGGACATCATGATTGGGGTAAGAGCCTTTCACTTCACTGCCTTAAGATAAAATTCAGACTTGATCATCATCACTTCAGCTTTCCTCAAGGTTAAAGTTGAAGAAACAAAATCCCAAAGTCAGCCAGGGGGGATGGGCAGAGCCAGAAGCTGGGCCCCAGAAGGTTGTGATCCATAGCTTAGGGTCCCATTCTGTATGAATGTACCATGGTTACAAGTCAGAGATTTAAAACCATTTAAAAATAAGTTCAATAACAAACAGCCACAAGAGCAACCAGACCTATAAAGCCAGGGCAATCTTTTTTCATCCCAACTCCTCCTTTGACAAGGATTAAACAGCCCGCTGGCAGAGTGAGATTTGTTATTCTCTGGTCCCTTCCCAGGGCCTCTGGATGAGTCCCTGAATCCATAGCTGGGGTGGTGGGTCTCTGCCCCGCGGCCCACCCTCTGTCCCCCCGCTCACTGGTGACCCTGACCGGACTGCTCCTCCTCCGCAGGCCACGGCCTCATTGTCACTGGCTTTCTCTCCCACCAGATCTTTAACCACGAGCTCTTTGGCAGCGTCGCTGAGGAGAAGGAAGTGAAGGGGATCATCTCCAAGGTCATGGAGGCCCGGAGAAGCAAGAGCTACGATTCTTACGAGATCCTTAGCCAGTTTGTCGGGAAGGATCAGGTCACCAAGCTCATCCTTCCCCTGAAAGAGGTGAGGCCCCCATAGGTGGGCTCTGCCCCTCCAGCCGGGCTCGGTGTCATGGGGGACTGCCACTGGCACTGGCTCTGAGAGCTGAGGGGACTGTAAGGCCCTTGTGTAACCTCCTTGTGCAGAGGAGGAAACTTGAGAGCCAGCTTGAAGACCGGTCAGGGCCCAAAGAGACGGGCACTGCTCCATCCTGCCAGCTCAGGACCGGGGTTTTAGGATCACAGGGGCAGAGCCAGAAGGGACCTCCAGGCCCAGCTGCCCCGCCCTTTGGGTTTTATAGAGAAAAGGGCGTGGAGGCCGCCGAGACCTCAGGCCTGCTCCTCTGACCCTCAGACTCAGCCCTCCCCCCCCTGTTAGACCAGACTTGTCCCCCACTGTGGGTAGGGGACTGAAACTGTGGGGGCAAGCTTTGCAGGCAGTAGGGAGAGAGAGAGAACACCAGGGTCCCTGCTGGGAGCCTGAGAAGTGAGGAAGGGCAGCCCCCATCCTCAGTGCTGGGCTTGGCCCTTATAGGAGCTCCTCGCCAGTCTGACAGGTGCCCACTCGGGCCCCCTGGAGGGAAGCCCCTTCCCCTCAGCTCCCTGCAGCGTGGCCACAATTCTCCTTCCCTAGAGGCCATGCTTGCCTCGGAGTCCTTGTCCCTAGCACGCAGTCACATACCAAGACCTTCTGTGTCACAGCATTTCGTCCTGCCCCTTACCCACTGGGGTCTTCGCCCTCCCCTCAGGAGGAGGAGCAGACTTGGAAGAAGTTGCGTTTTCAGAGCCCCTGGGCCTTAGCACAGCCTTCTTCTCAGAATAAACAGTGCCATGTGGCTGCTTCCTCTTAAGTGCCTGAAGAACTGTGAGAGAGTGCTTTGCTTGTTAGAGGCTTGTCGCCCACCAGTCATTGCTTACATGGCCTTGGGCAAGCCAGTCAGTTAAGCTCCCAGGGTCTCACTTTCCTCATGCCTAAATGAGGTGACTTGGGATTCTCCCAGTTCTGAGTCTGTGAATCCTACTTTCTTATCCTTTCACAATCAGTAAACCAATTTTCCACAGTGCTGAGGTAATTTTTTGAGGTGTCATTGGGGTCCCTTACTCCAATTTCACCGATGAGTGAAATGAATCAGGCAGCGCCAAAAGCACCAGGCTCCATCTTTCTGGAGATGCCCACTGGAGCCTGGTGGGAGAGGCAGAGATGGTCACAGCCGCTGCCCGCTGGTGTCAGACTGGGGCAGGAGGAGGGCGTGCATCCTGCCATTCGTCCCAGGGTGGGAGGGTAGGGCTGCTGCTCCTGGGCTGGCTCCATGCCTCAGAAACTGGAGAGGCTGGTGTTTGACTGGCAAGAACAGTGTCCTGTATGGGCTCATCCAGAGGTATCCCACTCTGAGGTTACAGGCAAAGAGCAGCCTGTTCAGTGTCACAGAATCTGGAGGTCTGTAGCCTGCCTGCTCCAGGTATAAAAGACTTGGGTAACAGGTCTGGAAAAGGCCTGGGGCACACAGAAGCAAGTACGGGGGCATAAAGAGGTAGAGACGGCCTGGGGGAGAAAGCCTGGGCCATGTCAAGTGTTCTTGTAGTGCAGTCAGGGGATGACAACTGTAAGTAGATAGTTCTTCCATTGTTGTAGATCCCAAGTGAATGGAACCCCCTTTGTCTCAAGGTTTGAATTAGATGGGTGGCTGCCTGTGTTCCTCCTGGCTCTTGACCCATGGTCATGATATCCTTTTTGCCCGAAGTTCACAGTCTTAGAGGTGGCTAGGGGCCAGTTGGCCTCTGAGTCAGTGGAGCCAGGTCCTCCTGTGCCTCCTGTGCCAGGCTGGCTCTGCAGAACATGTAACTGCATGCCCACGGGATAAGTATGAAGAGTCGTTTTTTGCATTAAAAGGAATCTTTGTCCATGGGAGTAAAGTCAGTGACACAACAGGAGAAAACTTGTGAATACGCGTGTCCTGGGGCAGCCTGGGCTAGGGGCCATGATCTGGAGCACTTGGGGCAGGCAGAGAGCCTGGGGGTGCCCCTGCAGCTCCTTGTTGGTGCATTCCTTGTTTTCCCCTCTGTTAATGCTGCATTTCACCCTCCCCAGATTTTACAGAGCACCACCAGCCTGAAGCTGGCGCGCAAGGTGCACGAAGCCCTGCGCCGCATTGTTGCGGGCCTGATCGCCAATGAGGAGATGACTGCTGAGTGCATTCTGCTGCTCAGCCATGGGCTGATCAGTGAGAACCTCCCTCTGCTAACAGAAAAGGAAAAGTAAGTGACACTTGCAGGGTGGCTGCCAGCATCCCAGCTCTTTTGGACAGCCAGCCGCGGGATTAGTGACTCCCCTAATTAAGTGAAAGGGACCGCCGCTTAGAGGAGCGAGCTCCTCCCTTAGAAGTAATATTTTTAGGGCTGCCTTTGAGTTTTCATAGAAGCACAGTTCTCCCCTATTTCTCCCCTCCCCTCTCAGAGAACTTTCCTTGCAATAGTGTTTTTGGAAGACACAAAGGGAAGGGAAAAGAAGGGAGGAGCCTCTGGCAGCTTGAATCTGCTCCGAAGTTTCCCCACAGAACTGTATTACTCGGTGTTACTGTATGGTTGGTCTGTGGCTCCACTAAACAGAACACCCACTGTCACATATTGTTTGTGGAATGGCACGAAGGATAGAAGCCCTCATACTCTGGGCCCAGAGGGTTAGGAAGTGGCTGCCTGCTGAGAACTTGGATTCAGATCCTGCGCGATGTGTGTGCCCCGAGGGCTCTGGGGGACATCCTTCATCAAGTCTGGATTTTTTGTCTTTTATTTTGAATTTAAACATCCCCAAACCCTTCTTCCATCCGGGCACCTGAAAAGGAGCTCTGGGTGAAACCGTGATCCTCCTTGTTAGCCCTGGCATTCCCCTGTCTGTGAATGAGGGGATGGTGATCCCAAGGGACATCTAAAGTATCTCCTCAAAAGCTTTGGAGGAGGGCACTCTGAGGTGGGCATGGGAGTGCCTGCATTTGTGCGCATTGCACACAAGACAGTAATGGTGCATTTTCCCCACGTGTGTTATTTTAGGGAAATTGCTATTTTCAGAAATGGAAGAGTGAAAAGCGTTGGTCTGTTGCTTTAAGTTGGACAGGATCCGATGCTTTTCCTGACTATAATGACAGCCTTGGTCTGTCTGGCAGCTGCCCCTCACCCAGGGGGCCTCCCACAGTGAAGCTGGGCTGGGTACTCTTTGCCTCTGTTGTAAAGCCCAGGAAAGTGTGCGGAGGGAGCCGAGGAGCCCTGTCTGCCTGACGCGGGGCCTCCTCTCTCCTCTCGGAGCCTGGCTAACTTTCTCCTCTCCTTGGCCGTGTGTCTGTAGGAGCCAAGCCGAGCCCGCTCCCGATCCACGCCTGCCCCCGCAGAGCTGCCTCCTGCTCCCCCCCACCCCCAGCCGAGGCGGGCAGAAGGCGGCCGTGAGCCGAAGGACCAACATGCACATCTTGGTGGAGTCTGGGCTCCGGGTGAGTGCTGCCTCAGAGCTCAGGGCATCCCCCTGCCTCCGGCTGCTTGGTCTCAGTCGGACAGGAGGCCCCTGGAACACCCTGGCCTGATGGAGGGCATCCTCTCATCAGTGTATTTCCCAGGGGTCTCTCCCTCTTCCTCTCCCTCCACCAGAGCCTGTCCTCAGGCACAGAGGGCTCCGTGGCTGAGCTAGCAGCCCCTCTGTCCTCCATCCAGGGCCCCACAACGGGGGGGGGGGGGGTAGGGACCCTTGCCAGCAGCCATTCTCTCCAGCCATGTGGCTTTGCCTAAGTTAAGGCCCTTCCCTCCCTTAGCTGTTGCACATGAGCCTGAAGCGGTCCAAGGTCAACTCCTCCGACGAGCACGTGCTGGAGATGTTGGACCCTTTCACGCCCCTGCTCATCGATTGCCTCAAGTCCAGAGATGCTAAGGTGAGGTCGATGTGAAATCCCCCAGGGGTCCCAAGGTCAGAAGTCCAGAGCCGAAGGGGCCTGAGAGGCCATCTGGTCCAAAGCCCCTTCTGGCTTGTGGCCAACAGGCTGAGTCCCCCAGAGGAGGCTCGGAAGCCCGGCCCTGATTCCAAGGCTGTCCTTGGTGCACTGGCCAGGCGGCCTGGGGGCAGGGCTTGGCCTTGGGGGAGCCAGGGGTCCAGCAGCTCCCTCCTCGGTCCACCAAGCCCAACAGGTCATTGCTGCTCCTGAACTGCTCATGTATGGAGACTGCCGAGCTCCTGTCCCCTTCAGTCCTAATGTCTTAGTGTGGCCCTGAGACAGCACGCTCCAAGGATGTATGGGGACTGTGGGGTTTGGGCCTGGGGTACATCCAACCCAGCCCCTTTGTTTTACAGAAGGGGGGGCCGGGGACAGTCACACAATCAGAACCAAATGTTTCTGGGCTGCAGTAACTATTACTCCTTGAATTTTTATCACATAGAGGAATCTAAACATTTAAAAACATGAGTATCTTTTGCATTTTTGTCACCCTTGTTTCTGAACTCTTGCTGGTGAGGGCCTCCCTTATGCCAAATACAAATAAGGAAAACAGCAGGAGGGACAAGCAGTTCTGCCAACCCTGCCGAGCCCCCAGGGGTGCCCTGAGCATTCAGGGACTTCTGATTTGTCACACATAGTGTGAGCTGGGGCTCTGTGACGGTCCCATGGGGGAAGCCGACCAGGGTACTCTTTTCTCAGCTTCTGCCTGTGTTACTTACTGTTTATGTGGGACCATAAGTCACCTGCAGGGAAGGACGCAGTGAGGCTGTCCAGGCGCCTTGTTGAGCCTGCCTTCTGCCATCGAGGTTCCGGAGAGGTTGGCAGAGGAAGGGCCAGGGCCTGGGATTGCATCCTTAGGGAGTTCCCTCTTGGGGCTGCCCAGGATGCTGAGAGGTGTGTGGCTTGGCACAGCCCCCAGCCTCCTGTGGAGCGTGGGCCTGGCCGAGGCATCTCTGCTCCCGGGAGCACTCTCCTCCCTGCTGAGGCCCCACCGCTTCTCTCTATGACCTGATTGCTGTCTCCAGGTCATCACCGGAGCCTTGCAGTCTCTTATCTGGGTCTTGAAGTTCCCCCTGCCTTCCATTGCGAAGAACTCGGAGAAGCTCACAAAGCAGCTCTTCCTGCTGCTCAAAGACTATGCCAGGCTCGGGGCTGCCAAAGGCCAGAACTTCCACCTGGTCGTCAACTGCTTCAAGGTGAGGGATGCCCCTCCTCTGCCACCCTGGGGGGCAGCGGGGCCTGCGCTTCCAAGGAAGTGGGGTGAGGTCATCTGCCTCTGAGAAGGAGCGCCGCTGTTAGGGACTCCTCAGAGCAGAGAAGGTGCAGAGAGGAACCGGGTGAACCTCTGTGCTACGGCCAAGGAAAGGGAGCTTTGCCAGGGTCTGCCCTGCTCTGGGCTGTCCCCACAGGGCCTCCTAGACTTGCACGTTTGGGGGTGGATGTGCTGGCCCTTCTTGCTCCAAGCCTCTGGTTCTCCAGTCTCTGTTCCCCTGTTGCTGCTCCCCTGTCATGCCCTGCCCTGCGGCGGCCCTGGCCCAGTGGTTGCTGCTTGCTGCTTACCGTCCCCGGGGAGGTGCCTGTCATTGCGGCATGCATCTCTTGCGCCAGCTCTGTGCCATGTGGGCCTCGTCTCTGTGTCGCCTGAGCTCTGAGGACGGCCCTGAGCTAGTGCCCATCTCCACGCTGCCGGGTCAGCGGGCCGCTCATCCATGGCATTGGGTTTTCCTTTTCAGTGCGTGACCTTCCTCGTGAAGAAGGTCAAGTGCCACAAGATCACAGAGAAGCAGCTCCAGGTCCTGCTGGCCTATGCCGAGGAGGACATCTACGACTCATCGCGCCAGGCTACTGCCTTCGGACTCCTGAAGGTGCGCGGGCTCCTCGAGTGCTGGCTCCAAACCTGCACTCTGTGTTAGTGGGACCCTGGGGCCAGATGCTGCTAGAGAACCTTACATCCAGCTTAGTAAATAAATCATTCCCATGTAAGTCCAGAACTAAAGAGCTTTGGAAAGCGAGTCGTCGTCCCCAGCTGTCTGCGGCTGTCCTTGCTCTGTCAGTGCTAGACTGGAGGCTCATGGAGGGGGCAGTCTGCCTTATCTGAACGTTGGTCTGTGGCACGTGGCAGGCCTTCCCTGCGTCATCGTCTCCGTGGTTTCTTACCACGCGGTGATGTTCCATGTACCAGTTTTGTTGGGTCATTTCCCAGTCAGTTCCTGATTGTTTGCTAACACCAGAAAGGGTTGCTGTAGATATTTGGTTCACCTCGGGTCATTTTTTCCAGCTTTGATTCTCTGCTGTGGGATTTTCAGGGCAAGAGTTGTGAACATTTTACTTTCTTAGCAAATTATTAGCATAATGATAATACAGATTGTTCAGGCTTCAACACAAAAAGGTCATTTTCCCTTGTGTGTGTAGTAATGAGTCTGTTCTTTATATTTTAGGCCATTTTATCAAGAAAATTGATGGTCCCAGAAATTGATGATGTCATGAAAAAAGTATCCCAGTTTGCAATTACTGGACAAAGTGAACCAGTCAGAGTCCAGTGTAGACAGGTTTGTTCTAAAGAGTCCCTGCCTGTTATATGTTCTTGGTTTGGGTGTGACCTTATTTTTTGGTTGTCTGCTATGGGTTTTGGTAGAAAGGTATCAGAGGGGTTACCTGAAGGGGTTACCTTTTAGAGAATGAGAAGAACCTTGGATGTTGACCTTGCACAGCCAGGAGTGGAGCTCGTTTTTGTTCCTGATGCCACTTATTAGTGTCCACATTTGTGAAACTCGTGAAATGCATTATTCGTATGACTCTCCAGAAGAGAGGATGGGACCTATCTCTTCATGAACAGAGGGGACAGAGAGGAGATCACAGAGGGCAGAGCCCGGGGCTCTCAGGAAGCTCAGTCCCCTGTGCTGGGGGCAGAGCTTCAGCTTAGATTCCTCTTTAGACAAGTGCCAGAAGGGACAGGGACTTGTGTGAGGGGGGCAGAGACTTGGCTGTGGACTGCATGGGTAGCCAGAGGTGGCACATGGCCTAGGCCTTCTGCTGAAGCAGATCCTGCCTGAGAGTTCTTTCTATCCCAGCCACAGAAGGCCCAGGCTCAGGATAGCGGGGATAAGAGGGGGGCGACCCATTGGTGGGTCACCTGGCCCAGGCCTTCCTCCATCACCTTCTAGAGCCTGGGCTCATCTCTAAGCCAAGACAGGAGTAGAACGTGTATAGGAGAGGCTAATTCCTGGTTTCCATCCTTTTTTTTTTTTTTTTTTTTTTCAGGTTTATCTGAAATACATTCTTGATTACCCTATTGGTTCCAAACTGAAATCCAACTTGGAGTTCATGCTGGCTCAGTTAAAGTAAGTTAGAGCAGAGGCTGTAGCTGCTGGGAAAATCTAGGGGTCCCAGGAACCATCCAGTTTAGTCCCCTCCTTTTAATATAAAAATAAAAGACTTTCTCAAGGCCTAAGAGTAGTCAGTATCCAAGATGGGTTTGGAAACCAGTTCTCTGACCCCACAATGAGGCTCTTTTCATTGGACTCCCCCTGCCTTCCCTGTCAGTGGACTTTCCTTCCATCTGAGTGGGTCATCCTTGAAACAGCAGTGTAAGGTTTTAGAAATCTCTAAGGAGGCCTGTCCTCTTGTACTTCAGTTTCACGTTTAGTCTCATGGCAGTCACGCTCTAAATTGTTCTGAGGTCTAGTCTGATAAAGTTCTTAAAGTCAGCCTCCTTGCTTTATCTTAATTAGTGGGATGTGGCAAACTAGAGGGATAGTACATTTTCCATGGACCCACATGTCTTCCATTATAGAAAAGTAACCTGGATAATCACTGATTATATTTCTTTAAGTAAGTGCCAATTATTTCATGAACTCCACTGTCCACCACCCATTATCCAGACCGACTTCTTCCTGGCCTGGGTTCATATAAATGGTTTGCCTTCCCAAACCAGCCCTTGGAGATGGCCTGCCCTGGGATCTTAGAGCTGGAGGACCTGGGAACCATTCACCCTTTACAGACGAGGAATCTGTGGCTTGAATATGTGTAAGGCCACTTAGCAGCTGACAGTTTAAGGGATTAAAAATTAAGAAATTGTATTAAAAATATTTAAGGAAATAATTGAGTTTTTATTTTTAGTAGCTTAAATTTAGAACCTAAGTTAATGATTGAAAGGATGGTACACGGTAATGGAAACTGTAAGGAGCAGGGGATCAAAGTTCCAGAGAAGCAACGCCAGGCCTGATGTCAGGAAAAACTTACTTTTTAGAGGCCTCTGGAAGTGTAATAGACTGAGGAAGTCACCATGGGACTTCCAGCTCTACAGGGCTTCCCTTGTAAAGGTTACCTAGTGTTAGTCACTCATCCAGTCTTTGAAAGGTCAAGTAACTTCACCTGGCATCACCTTGTCAAATAACCGACAAGATTCAAATGTAGATCATCAGGCTCCAAAGCCAGTTTTCTTTCTCCAATCCCACATTGCCTCAGGCTAAGACTGGACAGCTCCTTTGTTGGTCTGGCCTTTAACTAACCTTTATTTATATATTTATTTTTCTCAATAGTATTTTATTTTTTATAAATGTAAAGATAGTTTTCGTCATTCATTTTTTTTTCTTGCTTTTTGCTGAGGCAATTGAGGTTGAGTGACTTGCCCAGGGTCACACAGCTAGGAAATGTTAAGTGTCTGAGACCAGATTGCAACTCAGGTCCTCCTGACTTCAGGGCTGGTGTGCTATCCACTGCACCACCCAGCTGCCCCTCATAATTCATTTTTATAAGATTTTGTGTTCCAGATTTTTTTCTCCATCCCTTCCCCCTCTTCAAGACAGCAAGCAATCTGACATAGGCTATACATGTACAATCTTTTAAAACATTGCCCTATTAGTCATGTTATGCAAGAAAAGTCAGACCAAAATGGGGAAAACATAGGAAAGAAAAGGCAAACAAATTTAAATTAAAGATGCTATGCGTCGATCCAGATTCAGTCTTCATAATTGTCTCTCTGGATATGGCATTTTCTCTCCTCTGTTAGATCTCTCTGTTGCTGAAAAGAGCCAAGTCCATCATAGTTAATCATCCTGTAATCTTACTTAAGCATTTATTAAGTCCCTACCATGTGCCAGGCACTCTTAAGCAGTGAGGTTACAAAGAAAAGCAAAAAACATGCTCTGCCTTGGAGGAGGTGATAGTCTAATGGGAGTCAGCAAATTATGTCCAAATGAAATAGATACAAAATAATTTGGATATGTTCTCAGAAGGAATACCCTGAGCATCAGGAAGGTTGAACAAGGATTCTTCTAGAAGAGCCAGTAGTGGAGGGAGGAAAGGGAGAACTTGGGGCATGGAGGACACTCCTCAGGGGTCTCTTGGATAAGGTGGCATGGAGGTCCCTTCTAACCCAGATTCTGTGAATTTCTTTTTTTTGAAATGAGCAAATTTTGAAGATGCTAATGTCTGTGCTTGATGCCTTTGCCTTAGCTATGACTACGAGGCAGGGAGAGAGTCTGCTTTGGAAATGATTGCCCACCTGTTTGAAACCTTCCCCCAGGTAAGGAGCACCAGCTCAAATGAGGCTGGCGCCTGGGCATGCAGTGGAGACCGGCGAGGAAGGAAGTGCCGGCCCACACCCACTCCTTCCCATCTCTCTTAGGGGCTGCTCCACGAGAACTGCGGGCTCTTCTTTGTTCCCCTGTGTCTCATGATGATCAATGACAACTCTGTCAAGTGCAAGAAGATGGCCGCAATGGCCATTAAGTTGTTGCTCAGTAAAGTCAGCCTGGAGAACAAAGACCTGATGTATGTGCTCGTGGTCAAATGGTTTGGGAGCCAGAAGGTAGGGAGCCTTTCAGTGCATTCTGCTTATAGCCCGCTGGGGGGAAGGGGGAGCTGGTGGGAGGCGGGGGTCGAGTAAGCGCACCCCAAGCCGGGCCCTTGGATCCCTGTGGAAGGAGCTGTGGGATCTCAGACAGCCATTCTCAGATCAGCCCAGGGCCTGGTACACGGGGGACACTTGGACACTAGACCCCCATGACATCACAGATCTGGGCCCTCGCTTCTAAAAAACCTGAGAAACAGCAATGGGAATGGCTCTTAAGTCTGGGGGCTTAGGCCGCCTGCTGTGAGTTGTCGAGAGGTCTTAGGGATTCCCCGACCCTGCGGCGCCCACTGACGGTCTTGGGCTTTCTCTCCTGCTGGCAGAGTCTGCAGAAGCGCTTGGCTGCCCAGACTTGTGGCCTCTTTGTGGAGACCGAGGGCACAGCTTTTGAGAGGAGGTTCGGAACGGTCCTCCCTGTGATCGAGAGAGAGCTTGAACCTTCCCAACACCGAGATGTAAGTTGTCTGCTGTGCACATCTTTTGGTTTGGGTGAAAGCTGTTCCTTGGGAAAGAAAAGGATTGGCATGCCAAGGGGTATCCCTCCTGGCACAGATGCCAAGCGCATTAGTATCAGAAAACGGGGCTGGTTCCCTGGCTCCCCATTCATCTAGTCTTTGCTTCAGTGATCATTTCTTTGCACTTATCTCTGTCCTTCTGGGATGCTGCAGGCCACAGCAGGCCTCCCTGGTCACTGCTCCCTTGTGGGGATTATCTTCCCCATGTGAGCCAGGGCCAACCTGCTTCTAATCTGTATTTGTATGGCCAGCCCTGAACACAGTACCTGGCAGACACTGAGGCTTCATGAGTGCTCATCCACCATCCATCCATCTGGCCTTTGCATTTTATTTAAACTTCCGTGATCTGGAATAAAATAAGGTGACTAGATGAAGGGAATATTATGATCCTGAGGCCTTTTGCAAGAAATACATTATTGTCTGTATGTTTATATTATCCAACTTATCATTGGCCTTCAAGAAATATTCCATAGTAATATAAAGAAGTTAGGGATTTTAAAATTAAATGTCCATTTCATTATTATTTTGACTTCTTAAAGGAGAGGCAATGTGGCCTGGTCCAGCCTCAGAGCCTGGAGGACTGCTGTCTGAGGCCAGACAGTGTGACCCCTGCCAGGCCTGGGGCCAGCCTCATGTCACGGGGGAGCCTGCCCACCTTGGGGGCAGAAGTGGCTGGTTTGAGGGCTATGTAGCCTACATAGTCACTCTGCACTCGCCCCCCTCCTTGTCTTGTCCTTCTCAGAATGACCTCATTCATGTTTGGGTTTGGTTTTTAGCTCATTGAAGAAACTGATGAAAAAGCGTCTGACCGACTGCTCTTTGGTTTTCTTACACTGATAACTAAACTCATCAAGGAGTCCAATTTTCTCCAACTCACCAAACATCCAGAGAGTCTGTACAACATCTGGAGTAAGTCGATTGTTCCCAGATTTCTCGACTCCACTTGTTCTTGGCTCCTTGGTAGGAGAAGCCACTTAGCCCCCGCTGATGTTTCAGTAGGAGCCTGGGACACCCTTGTTATCAGTAGGCCCAAGGCCTTCCTCAACATTCAGGGGACCCTCAGGGTATAGGGAATGCTGGTGTGGCGTGCCAGCCACTGCCAGGCGGGCATTCTGTAGGGGAGACAACATGTATGTGCAGGAGCAGGAGGGTCATAGCCCTTCATTTCACAGATGGAGAAACTGAGGCTCTGGGGGTGGGGCAGGAAGAGATGAGGATGGCAGCCAGAAACTCTGTGAAGAAACACCACAGGGTGAGACAAAGGGATGTGTCCACTTGTGATAATCTGTCCCTGAGGTGTCATGTATACCAGATGTCCTCAAAGTCTCAGGGAACTGTCAGGCTGCTGAAGCTTGCTTGTGTGGACATGTCTGTATCTGTGCCTGCATACACATGTGTGTTTTCTACATGTGGACAGACACTTCTGCCATGATCCCAATTATAGAAATGGCTGTGATGTTTTTAGTGTCTTTGTTGTCCTTGCACCAAGCTCCCCAAGATCACTTAGGTTGGATGCTCAAACAGAATTCCAATGGAACCTCACAGTTCCCCACAGGCTAAACAATAAAGAATAATAAAGTCTCTTTCCCCCCACAGGTCATATCCAGACCCATCTATCACACCCCCACAACTGGGTATGGCTTACATCCGGCCAGATTTTTGGATTATTGTTTGCCTCCTGCAAACCCGAGGACTTAATTAAGAAGTGGGCTGCCCCGAAGTCAAAGAAGAAGAAGCAGTCAGGCCCAGTAGCCATTAACTTCCTCACAAAGGATCTTGATCACAAGGTAGGATGTCGAGGACGGCCACAGGGAATCTCTCTCCCCTGATATCTTCCTAGAGGCCCTTGTGTTTGTGTGACAGAGTCATTCTTATAGCATGAGGCGGAGGGGGGAGAAGAAACCACAGAAGGCCCGGGTTATGCAGATCCCCTCCTAATTGTGTGTGGGTGTGGGTGTCACATGCTTCTTATCTTTCTAAAAGCCCTGTGTTGGTTTGACATGTGAGTGAGTGAATAACTGGCACTTAGACATTGCTTACAAGTTTGCAGAGCACTTTGCATGCATTATTTCCTGGACAGCTCCATCCCTTTCTAAGCCAGTTTGCTTCTCCCTGGCCACATTTCCCTACAGGTTGTTTTCCCCATTAAAATGTAAGCTCCCTGAGGACAGGCTCTCTCTTTGCTTTTGCATGTCCAGCCCTTAGCACATAGAAAATGCTCAATAATAACTTTCTTTTTCATTTGCTCCAGTTGGAATGACTATTACCGAACTGTTACTACTGTTAATGCTTACAAGGTCCTGAGAGCTACAGATAGTAATCTCATTTTATAGAAGAGGCACCTGGCCTGTTTAGGGCCCTACAGCCCGTATGGGCCAATTCCAGGCTCTGCAGTGTCTTTGTCAGTTCATAGTCTTCTCTCTGTGTATAAAGGGTTTCTCTGACCCTGTGAAAAGAAGGGAAGAGCATTTAGTGAGCACTTTCTGTGTGCACAGCTCTGGAGGTGGGCAGTTGTCACCTGCCACTTGGGGTTCTCTGAAGTCCTTGGGGGTCAGCAGTGGTGGGGGCACCATGTCTGGTCCTTAGGGGTCAGTAGTGGTGGGGAGCGCCATGTCTAAGGCAGTCCCGGTCTTTCTTATCGTTTCAGATGAAAAGATTGGCTTTAGTTTTTTGCTCTCAGTTGCAGTCGAAGTTTTTGGATATTTCTCTGGGAGAACAGGTAGGAATGAGAATGCTCTGAACGGGGGGCCTCGGATGGGTCTCTGGTTACCCACTCGTGCACAACTACAAGGCACATGACCGGTTCCAAGGAGTTTTGCTCGGGAAGCTCCGTTACCTACAAGGCACATTGATCACATGGACGGCAGCCAGCATCCCCCTGCTGTCTTATCTAAGGCATTTCCTTTGGTCTCCTGACTCCTTGGGAGGTGGAGGTGTTGTCCCCCTCACAGGTGAGGAAACTGAGGCAGACCAAGGTCAGGTGACCCAGCTAAGCAGTGATTGCAGCCCTATTGGTGCCCAGGTCCTCCTGGCTCCAGGCCCAGCATACTCTGCGTTGCATTACCCAGCCATCTCTGCCTGGCCCTTTGTAAAGTAAATGGGGGTAAGGAAGGCCCAGGCTGCCTTTGGAATAGCAGATAGTCATTAAGATAGCCCTTGACCTTGACTCTGGGCCAGCCAGAGAGCCTCTGCAGCCAGGTAAAGTGAGGAAAGGGGGAGGGTCTCCTGTGACACAGGCCAAGATGATGAGTGAGAACCCGAAGCTTTACCTGCTGAGTCCACGAAGGCAGCCACTTGGCTGCCTTCACCTGCCATGTTCACCGGCATAGGGATGGAAAAGTTTTGTGTTGTGTGGTGAGACCCTCATGGCAGGGATGCATTCTGCAGTCAGCTGGAGGAGCTGGAAGTGCAGGGGACAAGGACAGTGTCCGTGGCCTTGGGTGGACCCCATCTGTCTGTCAGGGCAGGGCCCGAGGCCAAGGGTCACATGGCCAGGCTGGGTCAGAGGCAGACCTTGAAGCCATCCCTTCTGACTCCCAAGCCCTCAGCCGCTCTACCTGCAAAGAGAGTTACCCCAGAACAAGAGCAGGTCTCCCTCCCATCTGCCTCTCCACTGGATAAATGGAGAATCACCTTGCATTTCAGTCAGGGTGGGGGATGCACGCATACAGATTGAAGCCATCCCTCCCTGGCACTCACCATCCCTTTCTAAGCCAGTTTGCTCCTCCCTGGCCACCATTTCCCTATATGTCGTTTCCCCCATTAAAATATAAGCTCCCTGAGGACAGGCTCTCCCTTTACTTTGCCTTTGCACGTCCAGCCCTTAGCACATAGAAAGTGCTCGATAACTTTCTTTTTCATTTGCTCCAGTGGGAATGACTATTATCCAGCTTAGTGTTGCCAGGAGGAGTTTCATATGACTCAGTCTAAAATGGACACAGAAGTCCCAGATGCCCAGGCTGCAGAGACAAAAACAGGTCCTCTCTGCCCTCAGAAAACCTAGGTTCTCCTAATGGAGTGCAGATGAAGCGGGGAGAGCCGTGCTCCTGCCCCCTCACTGAGGTCTCCCTCCTAGGCATGGAGGGGCCCAGGCTTGGCCCCCAGATTGAGCTTCCTAAGGCTGGTGTGAAGGTGTGGGAGTCACCGTGCAGATCTGGAAAGCAAGAACCACCCACTGGCATCATGGGCCTTATGGAGAAGAGCAGCTGATGTGCCTTTCTCTCTCTCTCTCTCTCTTTTAAAGATTGTTAAGAATCTCTTGTTTGTGGCCAAAGTCATCTATCTGCTGGTGCTCCATGCAGCCGAGAAGGAAGAGGCCGCTGAGGAGGCCGGGGAGGCAGCTGTTCCAGGAACGTCCCAGGCTGCGAGAGGCGAGGACAGGGCCGGGCGGTCCCAAGAAGTCTCCGACGACGAAAACGAGGCGGCCGGATCGGCGGAAGGGGACGGGACGGAGGAAGATCTCGGCAGGCCGGCCAATCTGTTCTGGCTGATCCACAAGCTGTCCATCATGGCCAAACGAGAAGCCGCCTATTCGCCCAAAAATCCTTTAAAGGTGAGACAGACGGGGGCCTCTGAGCTCTCAGAAGCTGCTTTCCTCTGCAGCCCTTGGCGCTGGGCTTTGTACCTCCAAGGCGGGCCGAGAAGGGCTCCCCGGCTCCAGCACGGAGGGCCCTGGGGGGTGCAGAGCAGCCCCCTGCATCCTCCACCCCTGTCTGCTGGCTCATGGCGACACTCTGTGCTTTCAGAGAACCTGCATCTTCAAGTTCCTTGGAGCTCTGGCCCTTGACCTGGGCCCGGACAAGGTGCGGCCTTTCCTCCCCATGATCCTCGCTCCTCTGTTCCGGGAGCTGAACAGCACCTACGCAGAGCAAGGTGAGGAGCTGGGCGGAGCTGGGGCTTCCCAGAGGGAGTCACAGGTCCCCTGCCTCAGGAGAGCTGATCTGCAGCGTGGGGGTCCCTGGGAGGGGAGGGCAGGAAGCACCAGCAGGGCCTCCTCTCCGCCCACTTTCTTCTCTGCGCCCCCTTGTGCGCCCAGGTGTGCCCCTCCCCTTGTCCGCCAGGAGTACCCAGGGAGGGTCTGGGCCGATTTAGTCACACCCTTACCTCCCCTAGCCCCTGCATCTCTCAGAGGGCCGGCCCTTCTCTGGGCACCGTCTTAGGTGGCAGGGAATGACCCCCTGTCCCTGTGTGTCACTTTGTCATGAGCAGACCCTTCCCTGAAGAACCTCTCCCAGGAGATCCTGGAGCTGCTCAAGAAGATGGTGGGCCTGGAGGCCTTCTCGCTGGCCTTCGCCTCGGTGCAGAAGCGGGCCCGGGACAAGAGGGCACTCCGCCTCAGGCGCAAAGCCATGCAGGTGAGGCCAGGCCCCGGCCCCTCCCCAGGTGTTCCCTGGGGTTCGCAGCCCCTCCCCTTCCCCTGCCTCCCCAAGGTCCCGATCCCCGCTCCATCGTACCCTCTCTGCCCTTGCAGTTCGTGACTAACCCTGACATCGCGGCCAAGAAGAAGATGAAGAAGCACAAGAACAAGAGCGAGGCCAAGAAGAGGAAGATCGAGTTCCTGCGGCCGGGCTACAAAGCCAAGAGGCCTCGGAGCCAGGGCCTGCGCGATCTGGCCATGGTGGAGTGAAGCCCCGGCCCTCCCAGAGCCCGTGTACAGTACCGTGTTAATAGCGCCCGTGGTTTTAAACATTAAATACGCTGAAAGTTTGCTGCCATTGGTCTGCATTTGTGCGCCTGTGTGTACAGAGGGAGGCAGCCGCCCACTTGACAAAGAAGGAAAACAAAATGCTTTTTCTCCATTCCCCGTGGCTCGTGGGGCCTGTTGGAAGTCAGTCTGGTGAAGCTGTGGGCCTTTCGCATGAATGCTCTGAAGAAAACGCCGGGGTTCAGGTAGAGTTTAGGGCTAGTTGAGATGGCATTTCTTTTTTCCTGTCCACCTTCACACACCCCCAGAGCTCCCTCTCCTCTGTCCTCCTGCGGGTCTCAGGTTAAGGCCCTTTGACTGGCAACATCTGCCTTGAGATCTTGCTTCACCCCCTCCAGGGGGTGCTTGGGGACAGATGGCAGGATGGAGCGCTTCCAATAACATATGCAAATTCTGGGCAAGTCATTTAAGGATACTGATCCCTATCTGGTGCTAAGCACTCTGCCATTACTAACTTAAGGGTCCTCACAACTACCCTAGGAGGTAGGTGCACTATCAGCCCCCTTTTACTGATGAATAAACAGGCTGGCAGGGGTTCAGTGACTTGCCTGGGTCCCACAACTCCCAGGGGTCTGGCCTGAGGCTGCACCCTGGCACCCCTTAGTCTCTCTTCAGAGAAGGTGCCAACTTAGGTAGGAGTTTGTTCTTCCGGGAGTTCCTCATACCAATGAAACTCAGGCAGATCCAGTTGTTGGCCATCTATCCAACAGAGTCAGATTTCAAAATCTGCCCGTTTTGCTTCTACCTCAGACTTCTTGAGCCTTGACATGGCCTTGTGTTCCGGTTGTCCAGTTTAAATTTCATGTCCTCGCTGTCTGCTGATCTCAGTGACCCTTTCTCCATGGCCAGTAGTAGTTGACCGTTTTGTACAGTGTTGTTGCTTGCCTGACAGATGTAATTGTTGTCTTGTATTTCTACTACCTTTTGACCTGGTACGACTGACAGCTGTCACCTAGCAGTGTGGCCTGTCGCACACTAGCAAGTCATCTCGTTTTTAATCTATATTTGCAAATGTTTTAACATTAAAATTGTTATGTTTTATGGAAACTGTGTGTGTTGTCTGTATAAAAATTGAGTTTCTTTTCTCCTGATCCCTTTACCTCTCAGAAATGGACCCAGTATGCCCATGGTGTTAAAAGGGTGAAGGTAATGTGCCAAGAAGATACACTTCAAGGAGTTAACAGAGGGAGATGGGCTGTTTACTTCCTCTTCCTTTTCTGTTCTTTGCCCTGAGAGTACTGATCTGCTCATATAGGGAAAACACAATACCAGGATCATGGTATTGTTGCAAGAGTGCTGGGCTTGGTAGCCAGGGAGACCTGGATTCAAATCCTGCCTCTGACACTTGATAGCTGTACAACCCAGGGAAAGTCAACTCAACCCTTACTTCATATGAGAATTTACAGATGAATTGCTGATCTTCATTAACAGAGGGAGTTGCCCCACACCAACGAAACCACTCTTTGATCCCTCCTTAAATAACCTAGAACAAAACGGCATCTCTTTCTCGGAGTTGTTGGCAAAGCTCAAAGGCAATCCAGTGAGTATATCAAGTGCTATATATAATGAATAACCTCATTAATGAGGTCAAAGCCATGAGTTATTGAGCCAGTAAGGAGCACCTCTCATTAATGAGGTCAAGGTCACTCAGCAAAGCAGTGAGTTGCTCCATTACATACCCAAAGCCCTGCCTGGGCTACTGGTTACAATAGAAACCAGATTGAAATGTCAAGGAAATCTCCATCCTACTACCTGAAAAATCCACATGCACTTGCCCCACCAAAGGCAGATAAGTAGCACTATTGTTTGCCTAAAAAGGGAATGTTAACTTTTTAACTGGCTTTGGGGGATATTAAGTTTTCCATATATGCCTTCCAGAGATCTTTCTAATGTCTAATTCAGTTAAGACTGGTCAATGTCTCTCAATCATTGTATACAAAGTTCCACACCCATGGACCCCCTTTTGCTTTGGCAGTCATTTATTGTATGGAACATTTATTTGGAGTCATTTATTGTATGGAACTTAACAACATTAATTTTTTTGTGTTTCATGGGCAATTATTCTTTGGCCTTGTAGCAGTTATTAATATATTGGTTTTTCAGCTCTGCTCACCTCACTCCACACCACATTATATAATACTAACTTTTCACACTTCATCTATTCCTTCCAATCCAATCATCATCTTAGCAGTCATTTTCAGTTATATTCATGTAGTAGTTTAGCTAGCCATTTTTGAATGAAGTTATCTTTTATTTGCTACCTCAAAAAGGTAATATTTTGGTATACATGGAACCTTTCTTTTTATCAGTGTCCTCTAGTGTTATACAGTGTAGGCATTTTAGCCACTATTTGCATAATTCTGAGCTGCTTTCTAGAATGGTTGTGCAAATTCACAGCTCTCATCCTACAACCCTATAACTTTGAGTATTTTTATCATTTGCTGCTTTTATTTTTCTCCCAATTTACTGGATATGAGGTGATTCAGGACTAATTTGATTTGCATTTTGATTGTTCATATGGTCACTATATGCAATACAATTGCATAACTGTATGTAATTCTTTTGAGAACTATGAATCTGAGGTAGTTTACAGTAACAATCATCTTAAGTATCCAATTTTTCCAATTCATTATATAAAATAACCTGTTCCCAAACAACTTAACTGGCAGAGTACAATTTAAGTAGATACTAAGTCAAACGCCAGTTATTTATAGGTAAGCTTCAAAGCTACCTGAATTCCCAAGATCATATAGCCAGAATTGGGATTAAAATTTCCAGGCCCTTAATTCAAGGTTCTCCATACTGAAGTATGGGCATTTCTACTGCTTGGCTCTATAGATCCTTTCTTCAAATTCTTAGTATAGTATACATGTTATGTGTATGATACAAGCCCAAGGATACTCAGCATTTGCTTTCTGCCACTCTAGGCTATCAGGAACTCTAAAACCTCAAAAACTCTGGCCATTGAACTCATTGAGAATTTACTGCAAGCTTAGAGAGGGTAACTCTATAAAACTGTTGTAGCTTTTAATCAATCCAGAGGTAACTACACCCAGCCAGGCAAAAATGGGGAAAGGTTAAAAGCTGGGCCTTCTCCAGGGTCAATAATGATGTCTGATGTATTGTCAATTCCCAGAAATATACCTGAATTTGGGAGATGGCTCATTTCTGTTGGATTATTGCTATTTTCTTTTTCTGATGTGGACATTCAACAATTTTAGAACTGGCTCAAAGAAGTCTACACAAACTATGTTGAATTTACAGTGATTACTACAAGAATTTGAACTTCATTTAAAAAGAGTTGTTCAGTTTCATTTCAAAGGTTAACAGGCAACTTACAAATTTAATTCTATCTTATTATTTGTCCCCAAATCCTGACTGCTTACATACTGTCTTCAAGGCACTGTAGCACTGGATGCATTTGGCAGCCCTATTACTATATCTTACAGATAGATATGAACACTTCTCAAAAGAATTGTATACTGTTAACCATGGGAATGTTCCATCTTTCTAATAAGCAAAAATGTAAATCAAGACCTCACATCCAGTAAATTGGCAGCCCCCCCCAAAAAAACAAAACAAAACAAAAAACACCACAGTGCTACAGAAAGAAAAAGACTTGAGTTTGGAGGGGAAAATCTAAATTCTACGCCTGTGTGTTTAGGCAGGTCATTTTACATCTGGTTTCAGTTCCCCAAAAATGTCAAAGGAAGGGGGTTGACCTCTAATGTCCCTTCTGAGGCTATGTATTCAGTCTGCTTAGTTGTATCTTGTTGCTTAGCCTGAGAAGGGTGAAGAGAAAAGTGAACCCCTGGTGATTTACAAAGGAGAGAAGGAATGAAGGAGGTAAGCCAACTCCTCCCCTTCCCCCTCCCCAAGCTTCGGGTCATCCACTAAGACACTTGTGGTACTTTCCTTGCCAAGAGGCCTCCAGAGTTCTGATTACAGATTTGAAAGGTGATTCTAAGGCCTATAAACAAAAGCCTTCTGTGTTATACAGGGTCAGGAAGGATGAGACAATCCCAAGGGGCGATTTGTGGTTTCTAGCACTTTCCTTCCCTTCCCTGCCCTCCCCATCAGCAGCAGAAAAGAATCCATTCTACAGTGACAGTTACAATATTTATTAGTGTTTTACAACAAACAAGCTACAGCCACTAACTCCAAAATTAAATTTTAATTCTAACAAGGATGCATTTTTCAAAAGGACCATACCTGGCTAGAAATTCCATACAAATGAACAGACTCTACCTTAACAAAACAGGAGAGCAAGAAAAGATTATATAATACAGAATAGACATTCAGTTGGTTCAATCAAGATAAAATATCCCTTGAACAAAGACTTTTATTTTCGATATTACAAGTGTTTCAGTCAGTCTAGTATATGCCAGAAACTATTAACATTTGGTGGTAGTGTGTGGCTCTTTTGACTGTTTCAGAAGGGAAGCTTGATACACCTTCCTTGTGTCAGACTACTGCCGGCTCTTCAATGTTTCTACTAACCTGTAAGAAAAGAACACGTAGCAGTAAGATAACTGTATAGATATGTATACATGTATTGTAGTTGTCATATAATTTATCCTATTTAGCATGTATTAGATTACCTGTCATCTAGGGGTGGGGGTGGGGGGAAGGAGGGGAAAAGCTTGGGTAAAAAAAAGTTTTTGCAAAGGTCAATGTAGAAAAATCACTCATGTTTTGTAAATAAAAAGCTTTATTAAAAAAAAAAAAAGAACAGAACATGTACTTTAGTAGAATAAACTTAAAATGTGCTCCCCAGAGTAGACAGCATATCCCTGTAGACCAAGCTCTTAGGAGGGCACATTTGAAATCTCTCAGTCCACTCGGTATAAGTGTGGCCATGAGAGTTCTCGTGTATTAACACACAGAACCCTGGACATGGCAGCCAGGGAGTGTAAAAGTCAACATCCTTGCCTACAAAACAAGGAGTGGCCTATTTGTAGGTTCCCCCTTCCCAGCTCTACAATCCCATAGTCTTACAGTTTACTTTAGGGGTTCTATCTATGTGGCTTAGCCCTATTCCATTATCAATTCGAAGCCATATTTCTTGGGATACAGACTTCCAATCACAGGATGGGACCAAGCCAGAAAGGGGACCCACACATCACCATTGCCATCATTGCAATGATAAAGATTCTGCTGAAGAGACACTTGCCATTCCATTGCCTCATCAAGGCCAGTGCCTTTAGTTGCTGATGTTTTGAAAATCTGCCATTTTCGGTCCTTCAAGGCAGGAAGTCCAAGTGAATTTGCCATTTCCGTGGGGGTCATGGCCTGTTCCATGTCCTGTTTGTTTGCAAACACCACTAAAATCGCTTTCCTTAGCTCTTCTTCCTACAGATGAGGAATAAATACAATTTGCATTTGTTTCACAAGTGTAGTCCCGTGTGATAAATCCTGTCTCTTTCTATTCTTAAATAAATGCTTGTTTTTTGTTAAGGTAAGGAAAGTTTAAGGTTAAAACATCTCAAAGTCTGCATTCTACAAGTCAAACTCCATTACCATAAATATCCTTTATTCAAAAGTTTTTGTGGAATAAGAGTTTGGGAAATGAACTCCTTAGAAACTTATTTAAAATCATAAATACCTAATTCAAAGGGTAAAATTGAGTAATTCTTTGTACCTCTAATAGAATTTTATTTTAAAAGTTCTTATAAAACTATCTCATAAAAAAGTGAATGAAAAGTGTTTTGTTTTTTCTTTCTGGGGGGTGGAAGAATAAATGCCTGTCATTTTTTTTAAGAAATTAAAAATGACGTAAGCCATAAAATTTGTAATTTCCACCTAGGAAGCAGCCAACAATGGTCTGACAATATTATATAAGCCAACTCTATTATTGGAAATGTCCTTTTGTTTGGAAAACTTGCTCCTTCCTACATAAGATGGTCCAGATTCTATATACTTAAGTACCCCCAATCAGTGGCTGATCCTGTTCTCTAGAAAGTTCCCTTTTCAGCTGTACTAAATTTAAAAAATTGAACCAATAAATTTTTAGAACTATTACACGATGCTTAGATGAAGGCATGCTCTTTGAAAGCTTAGCCCTTCTTTTAGAAATACTTTTGGAGAGGATATCAGACCGACAGAAAAAGCTTAGGATTACACAGGGCAGTGTATTGAGTGACTGCTACCTGGGCCTCAGGAGAAAGGTCTGGGTTTTCTGCCAAATGGCAAGTGAACCTGGCCTCTGCCTGACTCCCAGCAGCTCTGACACTTATAAACTTATAACTGGCCTTTAAGCTTCATGTCTCAGGTAATTTATTGCATTTTCTGTGGAATGAGGATGAACCAAGGAATTGCAAATTCTTTCCTGATTTAAGATTCTATAAGTATGAATAATTTTAAAGAAATAACTTTTTCCTATTTCTTTAAAAAAAAAGGGGAGGGGGAGAAATCCTACCATACCTCCCTAAAGCAACCCAACACAAGGAAACATCTACAGATGGATGAAGATTTTCTTACCTCCAACATGGCAACTAACTCTGACTTGGAAACTCCAATTCTGTCTCGATCACAGCTGTCTACAACATAAATGACTGCATCTGTGTTTGAATAATAGCATCTCCAGTATGGCCTGCAGAAAATGCAAAAGTAAAAGCTCTCATAATTCCTGTTTTTTGTTAAGGTAAGGAAAGTTTAAGGTTAAAACATCTCAAAGTCTATATTCTACAAGTCAAATTCCATTACCATAAATATCCTTTATTCAAAAGTTTTTGTGGAATAAGTGTTTGGGAAATGAACTCCTTAGAAATTTATTTAAAATCATAAATACCTAATTCAAAGGGTAAAATTGAGTAATTCTTTGTACCTCTAATAGAATTTTATTTTAAAAGTTCTTATAAATATAAAACTACCTCATAAAAAATTGAATGAAAAGTGTTTTGTTTTTTCTTTCTGGGGGGTGGAAGAATAAATGCCGGTCAACTGAAAAGTTCAGCCAGTCCCGGGAAGAATCACAAGGACAGATTAAAAAGAGAATTCTTTTATGATCGAATTCTACAATGCCATGAAGAGTATGTATAGTTAAGTAATGCGCACTTCCCAAATTCAAGAATATCACAGCTAGAGAACACCAGTAAAAGGTGATTTACAAATGTATTAGCTAAAACTCAAGTAAGATTCCATAGCATTATGTGATGAAGGAGTAAGAAAAGCATAAATGTAAGATCTTGTTATCCCAAAGGTAGTGAAGATTAAAAATAAGAAGCTCAAGAGAGATTTAGAGAATTTTATAACTATCTTCCTTAGGAACTGAGGAAAATCAAAAGTGATTTCCGTTCAGGGGGCATGAGGAAATGGACATTAAATAATCCTGACATTTTAAGATGTCATAAAAATAACGCCAAAAAATATTCCTTTGTGTCAATGTCAGAGAATTATTGGACTAATATTATGCAATCCCTAAATCTACATTTTCACATATTAGTCCAAAGCAACAATGCTTCTCAGGAATTTTAATTATTAAAGCAAGTATAAAGAGTAAGACGTAGGTGCTCAAGAATTATCCGTATGATTAGACAATATTAAATGGAGTTCGGAAAGCCACTAGATTCAAAGAGTAGAGATCTGATGAGAAGAATATAAGGAAGAAAATTTATAGAGTACAAAAAGGAAATCATTCAGGAAGAAGCATTTCATTAAGTAGTGAATCAATTTGGTTTCCTGAGAAAAAAGGTAGATACCATGAATGGAGTGAGGAGGATGAAAGAAACTGATGGGACCTCTCAGAGGTGGATGGCACATTAAAAAGTTTTATGCTGTTTTAATTTAAAAGCTATTTCAGCTTCTACCATCTAAGCAGAAGGAAGGTACTTAGAAGGTAGTTGGTATAGTGGATATCATTAGATTTGCTATCAGGATCCTGGAAGGAAGCTCACCCCTGACATTTATTACCTGTTGTGACTTGCCAGGTCTTAGTCTAATCCCCTTGTTTCCACAGGTGAGAAAACTAAGTGGCCTCCAGCTCTACAGATTTCTTCTTTCTCAAAATCTATGATTTTATGATCCTCATTATGAAGCTTTATGATTTGCAAAACTATTAAATTTAATAAGGTAAATAAATCTTAGTACCATACCAACAAAGCTGTTTGTTACCTGATACTTGTTTGTCCTCCTAAATCCCAGACTTGAAATTTAAGGTTTTTGTATGTCACTGTCTCAACATTGAAACCAATGGCTGAAAGAGAAAACAAATCAGCAGTTCTTTTAAAAAAAATTATTTTTAACATTTAAAAAAAAATTTGAGTTCAAAATTCTCTCTTCAACCCTCTCCCAAACACTGAGAAGCCAAGAAATATAGCAATTATACATGCAAAATCATGCAAAAGATATTTCAAAATTAGCCATGATAGGGGGGAAAAAACCCCAAAATCTTTAAAAAATGTGTTTCAGTCTATACTCAAGAGTTCTCCAGTTCTCTCTCTGGAAGTAGACAGCATTTTTTATCATAAATCCTTTGGAATACTCTTGGATCATTATACTGATCAGAGTAACTAAAGTCTTTCATAATTGATCACAATACAATAATACTGTTACAGTATACAATGTCACTTCATGTAAGTCTGCCCAGGTTTTTATGAAACCATCCCCATCAGCATTTCTTACAGCATGAGAGTGAATACATCCTATTCACATGCCAGAACTCGTTCAGCCCTTCCCCAGTTGATGGACATCCCCCTAATTTCCAATTCTTCACAACCATATAAGGAACTGCTATATTTTTGAACATCCAGGTCCTTTTTCTTTGATTTCTTTGGGATACAGATCTAATAATGGTATTATTGGGTCAAAAGGTATTATGTACATTTTTATTACCCCTTGGCCATAGTTCCAAACTATTCATCAAAATGGTTGGATCAGCTTGCATTGCCATCAACTAGATTAGTGTCCTTATTTTTCCACAGTCCCTCTAACATTTGCCATTTTCCTTTGCTCTCATGTTAGCCAATCAGAATGGGGTGTGAGGTGTCATCTCAGTTATTTTCATTTGCCTTTCTCTAATCAATAGCGATTATACCATCTTTTCCTATGATTATAGGTAGATCTTATTTCTTCTGAAAACTGCCTTTTCATATCTTTTGATCATTTATCAAATGAGGAATGACTCAGTTTCTTATATATTTGAGAAATGAGGCCTTTATCACAGAAATTTACTGTAAAAAATTTCTGCTTTCCTAATTTTCCTTATATTGCTTTTAAAAAAATCCCCAAAACTAGCTTTTTATTTTTCAAAATACATGCAGATAATTTTCAATATTCACCCTTGCAAAACCTTGTATTCCATATTTTTCTCCTTCTCTTCCCACTTCCCCTAGACAGCAAGTAATCCAAACACATGCAATTCTTCTAAACATTTTTTTCCCATTTAACATACTGCATAAGAAAAATCAGATCAAAAAGGGAAAGAAAATGAGAGAGAAAAAAGCAACAAGAAAGCAAACAACAACAATAAAAAAAAGGTGAAAATATTATGTTGTGATTCCCATTCAATCCCCATAGTCTTCTCTCTGGATGCAGATGGTTCTCTCCATCACAAGTCTATTGGACATTGGTTTTGTTGTGCAAAACTTTTTAAATTTTATCTAATCAAAATTATCTATTTTTCAAGCAATGATCCTCACCTCTTGGTTGATCATAAACTCTTCCCTTCTCCATATATGTAACAGGTAAATTTTTCCATACTCCCCTAATTTGTTTATATTATATTTATAATTTAGAAATTAGTCAAGTTTTACTTACTGGGAATAGTAGTAACAACTTCTCCAACTTGTAATCTGTACAAAATGGTTGTTTTTCCAGCTCCATCTAATCCCAAAATTAAAATCCTCATCTCCCGAGTTCCAAACAGACTGGAAAAAATACTTGAGAAAAAGCCACCTACCAAAATAGATAAATTCCATGTTATTTGGGGGACTAGATTTTACAAAAGAAAACATCTGATTAGGTTGTAATTCTGCCTTTCCTTTCGAAGGGTCAACTAATTTTTTTCCCCCAAAACAAATGTTGCTGTCAACAGCTTAAACTTTTAAATTCAGTTTCATTTAGTTGGCCCCCCACCCCCCCCCCCCCAAAATGGAAAAATCTCTCAGCATCTTTATGGGAAAGTTCTATTTCATGAAGGATAAAGGCACTGTTTCAGTACTCATCACCCCCACTTATATACATTGTATATTTCATTCATCAACCAACTCTTTCATCTGTTACCATATTTACCTCACTAGGTAGTTTATTCTGAACACACAGTACAACTGAGCCCCTGCTGAGGCACCAGAGCCAGACTATTTGATAACTTTACAGGAGGAGGCTACAGAAGGCCAAGAAATTAAAGGAACAGGCATCAGTCAGCAGCACCCCTTTCTCTAGAATTCCTCTGCTTTGGATGTCTTTCTGGGAAACTGAGATTTCCAATGCTCCATGAAGCCAAGGAGTTTCTAATAGGTGAAATTCTTCTCTATCAGAAGCAGTCAATTCCCCAATCAAATTAAAATGTAACTAGGAAACATTTAACAAAATAAAATACAATGTTAATTTGTGGTCTAAATCGACAGATGGCCAGCAGGGATCCATTTCTATTTTGATTTTAATAGTACTGTTCTCCTCTGCCGCTTAGTAAACTATGAGTGGAGACTCCATAAACTGAATGTGGAGGTCAGTTTGGCAACAATAAAAGGTTTCTGAATGCTCTGCCTCCTGCAGTATCAAATATTCTGTTAAGATTTAATTCCTTCTGTTGTTGTTTGTCCTTCTGTTGTGGAAGAAGACCATGATATACCATGACATGCAAGTGAATTGGAGGAGTGTTGGGCAAGGCCACCTGCCTCACTTTCCCCTCTAGGGCCATCTGGGTCCAGTGACCCAGAGCAGGACTACTGGAGATGGCCCTGGGTTTGGAACTAGAGATCTGGGAATCTCATAGAACCAGATGGTTGCTGAAGTCAAGGGAGAAAAGGGCTTAAAGATCCTGGGACCCATCCTAACTTAGAAGGTGGGAAGAGGACAAAAAGGGACACCTGGAGAGGGAGCAGGAAGGGCAGGAGTGAAAAGTGTCAAACAATCAAGGAAAAGCAGAGCACCAAGGAAGAGGAGGAGTTCAAAGATAAGGAATGATTGCAATCAGGAGGGCATTGGTGACAGAGCAGAGCAAAGTCTGGAAATGGAGATCTTAATATTACAGGGATACAATCAAATAACAGAGTTGGGAAAAGTGAAGAGAGTAAGCAGAGACTGCTCCTTCTAGACATCTACCAGTAAAGAGGAATTCCACAATCTTTGAAAATCAATTTGGATGGGGGGGGGGGAGGGAAGAGGGGGAGAGAGAGAGAGAGAGAGAGAGAGAGATATGAAGGAGCTTATGACAGACATCCTTCTTTCTACAAAATAGAAGGCAAAACCAACTCCATGTGTGTACTGTACTGAACCTTAAGGCTCTCTAACAGGTAGAGTACAAACTCTTTGACTCCAGGCCTGCAGGTATGTCTTTGTTCACACCTCCCTTCCCCTTTCACCTGCAGAATTCCTACCATTCCATTAATACCCAACAAAAATGCCACATCTAATGTAGGCGTCCTTGTTCCTCCACTAGAAATAATTTTCCCTTTTTGCCCTCAATTTTATTTTTAATTCCTTAAGGTCCTTATGTAGTAATATTTTGTGTTAGCTATGTGCATTTGTCATATCCCATCATTCTCTAATAGCAGCATTGCGTAAATTTTCTATCTCCTCAAGGACCTGTAAAATCAATGTACTGCACACAGTAAATGCTGAATATTGAATGAAGGCTTAAAGAGTATTTTCCTATGAAAGATTTTTATAAGTAACAACAATACAGTTGGTTTAGTGAACTCAAGATTACAAATATACAGAACTTTCTTTCCTATTACTATCAAGATATCTCCATCCTGTCACTCAGACTCACCCCTAGTCTCTTAACTCACCTCACATATCCAAACTGTAGCTGTAATCATCGAGCTCCGGCACTATCCTTGTACAGACCCTCATACCTAGACTTCTGCAATAATTGTCTAGTGATCTCAAGTCTCTCCCCAGACTCATTCATCCTTCACTCAGCTCACCAAAGGGATTTTCTCATAAAGATCAGGTGTGACCTGATAGAATCTTCTGTGGGGGTAGTTAAAGCCCTGCACTACCATGAGCCTTTCTAACATGGAAGGCTTACGCTTTAATCCTTTCGGATCTGGTGATACTGGTATCCTTACTGTTCCCAAACACGACACTTCATTCCACAACTCCGCTTTTTAATTGGCTGCTCTCAATGCCTACAATGCTCTTCCTACTCATCTCTGGCTCCTAGGTAGCTTTCTGCAAGACTTAGTTCAAATCTCACCTTCAGCAGGAGATTTGTCCTTACCTTCCCTACTGCAAAGTGCCTTCCCAAGTACGTATGTTTGTGTATATGTATTTTTTTCATGTTGTTTTCACCATTAGAATGTGAGCTTCTTGCAGGCAGTGTCCCACAATATTTTTGCCTTTCTTTGTAACCCCAGAATTTAGTACAGTGCTTGGAACATTCAATAAGTGCTTAACAAATGACAGCTGGACCAATTCTAAGAAAATACTTTTTTCCAATAACAACAAAAAAGAGTGACAAAGTCAGTTTCTGGCAGCAGAACTACAGGCTATATCATTATCTACAAGTGAAATGCAACAGATCCAGAGTCCCCTGCCCTCAAGAAATTTATTATTTAGTTGAAAAGACAAAGTTAATGCTATCATCTATACAATAATATAATAAAGAAGATGCCACAAAGTAATATATTAATTATCAAATGAATGATATGGACAATGCAACTTTATTAATTTTGAAAAGGTTGAAATTACTGTGGCCTAAAATGGATAAAGATATTTTTAAAAGATGATTTTAGCTGTGGTGAACACAAGCAAAAGCAATAAGCATGATGTGGGAAAAGGGAGTAGACATTAAGTTTGGCTGCAACTGAGAAGTTTCTATAGAAGGCTAAGAGCCAGATGGTATCAGCTATGAAAAGTGAATAGGATGCTACTAAAGATTTCTGAGCATCGTAGGGAGGGGGCCTTAAAGACCATTTAGTCTAACCTCTTTTACAAATGAAACTCAGGCCATGCTAGATTGCCTGGGAGAGCTGAATTCATATAGCTAGTTATATCGTAGGATCAAAATTTGAACCTGGGTCCTCTGATTCTAAATCAGTTTTCTTTTCATTAGATTAGGGGCTCTTAACTCTTTTTGTGCCTCAGATCCCTTAGTCAAATCTGGGGAAGTCTATAGACTCCTCAGAATAATTTAAGTGCATAAAAAAATACGTAGAAAAAAATCAATTGTACTGAAATAGTTATTAATTAAAAAAAAAGTTCACAACTGACCTAACCTTTATGGAGAGCAATTTGGAATTATGCTCAAATGGCTATAAAACTGTGTATACCCTTTGATCCTGCAATACCACCACCAGGCCTGCATTCCAAAGAGATCATAAAACATGGAAAAGGACCTACATGTACAAAAGCATTTAGAGTAGCTCTTTTTGTGGTGGTAAGGAATTGGAAATCGAAGGGATGCCCATCAGTTGGGGGATGGCTGAACAAATTGTGATTTATGAATGTAATAGAATACTATGGTCCTATAAGAAATGACAATTAGCTAGAATGCAGGAAAAAAAAAAGACTTTTCTTTTTTTCTGTAAAGACTTACATGAACTAATGCAAAGTGAAGTGAGCATAGGACATACAATGTACAGTAATCAACTATGACTTAGGTCTTCAGCAATACAATAACCCAAGACAATTCCAAGACTCATGATGGAAAATTCTATCTTCAATCAAAGAAAGAACTATGGCATATGAACACAGACCCAAGCATACTATTTTCGCTTTTTTTTTTTTCATATTTTTCCCCTTTTTGTTTTGTATCTTCTTATACAATATAACTAATATGGAAATATTTTATGTGAGTGCACATATCTATATAACCTATATCAAAGTGGTTACCATCTCAAGAAGGAGAAAAGGAGGAAAAAAATTTGGAAATAAAAATGTTATTTAAAAAAAATTCACAGATTCCAGATTAAGAACACCATGCACTAGTCCAGTATAATTCAATTCAACAAATATAAGAACTTACTATTTAAAGGTACTGTACATACCAAGATAAAAATGAAAGTCCCTATCCTCAAAGCTCTTATAATCAGGAGAACAGAAGGATGAAAAACTAGAAACTGTGGGAGAAGGGTTGAAAAAGAGAACATTTAGAACTGCAGAGATTTAAAAAAAAAAGTTTCATAGGAACCTAAATGCCTTGAAGGCAAGACTTTTGAAAGGCAAAGATCAGGAAGGAAGGAATTACACAAGGAAAAACAGGTTGGGTAAACATTTGGAGGCAGGATATGAAATGTTGGATTGGATTCAGGTGGACAGTAAGGTTGGTTAAAGGAAGTAAGAAACAAGACTTGAAAGGTAGACAAGAGCTAAATTATGGAGAGCCTAAATGTCAACATGAGTTTGCTTTTTATCTTATAAGCAGCCACGAAAAGTTGAGACAAAAAGTGACATAATCAAATGTAATTTTTAGGAAGATGAGGTTGGCAACTATATAAAAGTCTGAATGGAAAAAAAAAGTTACTAGAAACAAAGAAAGTGATTAGGAGGTTATTAGAGTAGTCCAGTTGTGAGATGATGAGAGCTATGAATGGAGAAAAGGGGATGAAAGAAATATTGTGGTAGAAAATACTTTGGTAAATGACTGCATATAGAGAGGAGTCAAGACTAATTTTAAAATCAGAGATCTGAGTGACTAGTAAGTGATGCTTTGAACAAAAATAATGAACTGTGGGAGAATGGCAGGGGTAGATTTAGGATGATAATGAGCTCTATTTTGGAAGTATTGGAGTGCAAGACACCTGCCAAACATCCAGGAAAATTCTGTTGATAGACTAAGGCTGTTAATAGGGAATCTTGGAATCCATTAGGGGAAAAAAAAATCCTACCATCTAGGGTTATTGGTACCCAAACTAGAGACCATCTAGGACAATCAGTATCCAAACCAAGAATCCCAACCCAGACACCACTTAGTGCAATCAGTATTCAAACCAACCCCAAACAGGGACTTTATAGGGTAATGAATACCCAAACCAAAAATCCCAAACAGAAACCACTTAGTGCAATCAGTACCCAAACCAAGGTTCTCAAACAGAGACCTTCTAGTACAATCAGTACCCAAACCAAGAATCCCAACAGAGACCACCTAGTGCAATTACCCAAACCAAAAACAACAACATGATTCAACAAGTGGTTATCTATTCCTTTATCCAGTCTTTTCTGATGAAGGGAAACTGACTCCATAAGATTTTATTAAGCATTTATGTATCATGCACTGTCCTGCATGCTAAGAATCCAAACCTAAAATCAAACAACCAGGACCCTTAAGGACTGACATTCTCCATATACATATATGTAAATAATATATCCAGAGCAATTCCCAGAAGAAAAGCACAGATCTAATATGAAAGGCAATTTATTAACAACAGAACAAATGTTCCAGAAGTCACAAAGAAGGGAATAGAGGCAGGAGAAGAAAGGCGCTGATAGTGATAAAGGTGAAGGAGCAGGGAAGGGAGCTTTGCCCCAAACAGACTATAATTTGGAATCCCAAGCAAGGTTAGTGTGTCTAGCCACAGGGCACCAGATGTCACACCTTTGCCCACTTACTCCTGGAAGGCGTCACTCCCCATCACACATCTGTAAGTATGGGAGCTAGCTAGGTGCACAGGGAAGATATCTGAACCCTTGGAAGCTGACGGGCTGGAACCACAAACCAGGGATGCACAAGGATCAAAGACACCTTAAAGTTATGGAATAAATTAAAGCAAGGCTCTCTTCTGCACTCCTTCTCTTCATCCTCCCTAGCAGAGCGATCATCCGGGTCGGGCAAAGTGCCAAAGCCCAAGCTGAGAATAAAAATCCAACTCTATAGGAATGTCTGCCCTGTTCATCCCCCTGATCTCCCTTTTTTTCTTCCCCCTATAAATGCTCGACTAAAGGGCACACATCTCTCTCCCTTCCCCAGGAGACATTGGCTCCAGATGGTTCAGTGGGAAATGGGGGAAGGGGCGTCCTAAGTGAGGAGAGGTAAAGGAGAAGATGGGAGACGTGGATCTGGAAGGGACTCCGTAGGTACTTCAGGCGCACTCTCACCCCTGTTTTACAGATGGGGAAACTGAGGCACGATGGGTTGGGGGAAAGGACTTGCCCAAGTCTCGGGGGTGGAGTGAGGTCCCCAGCAGGGAATAAGAACGGGAAGGGGGAGAACCTTCTTCGGACCCGCTCCCGGCCGGAAGTCTCACCCATGGCTGCGCTGGCTCCCCGCTGCTTAGTGCGCGGCCCCGACTCCTACAACACTTGTTCGGGCCTCAGCGCCGCCGCGGCCGATCGGCCTCCTCCGGCTCCCCGACCCCAGTCCGGGCCCCGGCAGAGGGTTCTTTGCACTAGCTACTTCCACGTCAGACTCCTGGCTGAAGCGGGGGCGGGGAGAAAGGGAAGCTGCGGCTGCGCAGTGGTGCCAAACCAATTCTGCGTTAGCGATAGCACTTTTGACGCAATCTCCTTTCACGTATTATTTGGAAAAATAAAAAAATGAAAATTAAGAAATTGCATAAATTCCTAAATATTATAGACTGTTTTGTGTATTATTTAGTTGTATTCTGTATAAATTTTGTCTTTATTTTTTGTTTGCCTAGACGGTGTGGCTAATCTGCCGACGCTGAATAAGAGCCTCCGCGAATCCGGGGGTGGGGCCTCTGGCGCAGACTGCGGCAGCAAGGAGATGTACAAGCGCGCATGCTCGGACGCCTGAGAGGCGGTGGCTGCTCCTGACAGGAGCATCGGAGGCGGAGAAGCTCTGGCTCCCCACGAGCAGCCCTCGGACCCACGCGTAGTGGAAATGGGCCCCCCGATAGGCCCAAGACATCAGGCCATGGGGACCGCGGGGGTCCTGAGCCGAGACCTACAGCCCATGGCTGTAAACTCGAGTCTGGGGCTGCAGAGAGGCCTGAGGGCCTGAGTTAGACGTGAGGGGCTTTCCCGCAGTGTGAACTCAGAACTATGGGGCCTCGGAACCCCACCCCTTTACGTTATAGATGGGGAAACTTAGGCACAGAGGGAGGTCATGGTCTCAAAACTTCAGGGCTTCGGAGCCCTGCCCCCTTACATTGTAGATGGGGAAACTGAGGCATGGGGGGTGATTATGGTCTCAAAGCTGCAGGGTCTCAGTCCTGCGCCCTTACATTGTAGATGGAGAAACTGAGGCACAGAGAGGGGAAGATCATGGACTCAGAGCCCTGCCCCTTTATATTACAGTTGGAGAAACTGAGGCACAGGGAGGGAAAGTCTCGGAAATGGGAGAGAGGCCTCAGAGCCAGCCCTGTCATAAATGGAGAAACGTAGGCACGGCAGCTAAGATTATAGACTGAGGAGTCCTGCCCTCTCTTAACATAAGGAAACTGAGGCACAGAGATTAATGGTTTAAAAGATCATGGAATCGAGTTGCAAGGAGCCTCAGAAGCCATTGAGGTCCACCTTCCCCGCCCTCTCATTTACAGATGAGGACACTTGAGGTCCTAAGAATGGAACTGTCTAGTCCAGCCCCTGCACACACTTTACAGGGAGAAAACATGAAGGGAAAGGAACTGCCTTTTCCATGGTATGCAGGTACTAAATGGGAGAATTCACATCCAGGTCCTCCAGTCCCTCTTTCCAATGCAGAGTGCTGATTAACCTGGCATTAGGATAATGAATGTGTATGAAATCACAGTTAATTCCTAGGGAGGTCCATTGGTTGAAAGTGATGACTGCTCAGCAGTGATCTAGACCTAGAAGAAACCTTAGAGATCCATGAACACAACTCCTTTATTTTACAAACTAAGGTCCATAAAGGAGAAGTAACTTGCCTAGGATCTCACTGGTAGCAAATGATGGAGCAAAGATTTGAATGCAGGTCCTCCTGTCCAATCTAGTCCTTTTTAAATATGGTATTAAAAATGGTATAAATAATTATACTAGGTTACTACCTTTTGGTATGTCAGCCTTTTGGAATGATTTATGAAAGCATTGCCTCCATTTACATAAAGGTATAAGGCTTGAAAGAACTTGAGTGAGATCGGTGTTTATCTCAGAGAGATGATAGAGATATCTTAGCTCTGTCACTTAGTACCTGACAGAGATATCTTAGCTCTTGTCACCTAGTACCTATGTGATTCTGAGCAAGTCATTTTATGTCCTTGCATTTCAGAAATAAGGAAGTTGAATGAGATGGACTTTTGAGATCACTTCCAGCTGAAAATCTACAGTTCTCTGAAGACAGGATAGTTGTATTCAAGTACTTGAAGATCTGCCACTTTGGACATTGATTTGTTTTTGTGCCCAGAGAACAGAAGGAGCAAGGGTGAGATTACAGAAAAAGCGATGTAGGCTTGATGAAAGAAAATTCTTAACAATGCAGTGAAGAGTTGAAACGAGCTCTTCATAGTAATCCAAAATTGTAATAGGCTGTCACAGTAGGTAGTATGTTTTCCTCTCACTAAGGTCCTTAAAGCCAAGATGGATGATCACTTACTGAGGATATGGTAGGGAAGATCTCCATCCTTTGTATAGCTGATTAGACAACTCATTCATTAGTTAAATGCCACTTATTTGTATGTCTTAAAGTTATCATAGTACATCTCTAGTTAGGCTGTCTGGGATAGAAAGGAGTCCTGAACAACTGAAGGATATTTCTGATGTCAGAGATATAGCTTTGTGGTGATTATGATATCAGTACCACTCCAAAAATAAAACTGCACTGACCCAGTCTCTTCCATTACCAAGACAATTACTCTGTCTATTATCTCCCTTCCCTGAAGCCTTTACCACCTTTTGATTTTCCTATCACCTGGCCTGTTTAAATACAAATACCTACAGCAAACACATTCTCCTGAAAACCCAAAAGAAAACTGGATATGTCCCAATATTTAAAAATTTCATAATTCTTTACATTGTAGTTGCATTGATCTTTTGACTGGGAAAAAGCAAAAGATCACTATGGATTGAATAATGCTTTAAAAGTTTATCACAACTAAATACATTTTAAAATAATGCATATGTAAGAAATTTTGTATTGCCTTACAAAAAAATCAACCACAAGTTGGGAAACACAGGTGGACTTTGTATTTTAATTACTGAACTAAAAGGTAACAGTATTTCATAATTATTTCTGCTGGGCATCTTATAGGCAAATCTCTTATTATCAAACTGAAGAATTAAGAGAATTCTCTCAGCAAGTCAGGTTTTAAAAAGTCATCTGGTGATTTGGCTAAAAAGTTTTTTTAAAATTCTTTTGCATTTAATAAAGATCTACCCATGATTTATTTATTATGAAAATCACATTAATCACTTTGGCTATAATAATTATATATCAGTTTCCTTTTACCATTTCCCATTCTGCTAGAGTAGATCCAACATTTTTGTTTATATTTAAACATCTCAATGCAAATAAAGAAAGATTAAAACTCATGTTTGAAATGATATCAGAACATTATCCAAGCCTATTTCCTCATGCAAAATATAGATCTTTCAAGTTAAAAAAAAAGGATTTTCTAGTAATGGTAAAATTTTCTAATTACTCCTATTTGCTGATAATATTTGAATTTCCAGAGACCCAGAACACTATAAGGATGCTCAGGAAATCCATCATAATGTGAAAGAGATAGGTCAGATGAGTCATTGTGAAAAAGAAAGTGAATCAAAAGTGTGTTCATTGTCCAGACTATAACATAAAACTAATGGGGCAACCACTTGTCAAATCAATCCATTAGCCTATATGTTGCTTAGGTTTTGCAGATGGGGACTAGAATTGAGTAACAGGAAGAGTTCAAGTTGGAACGTGTTTGAAATGCATTACTCTGCTTTCAGTGATCCCTTCTTGCTACTCCAAACTGCATCTTTTAAACACTGATATCCTCCAAATAATGCTGTATTGTTTTGAATAATGGAATAAAAGTATATCATCACCCTTTTGGGAAGAATTAAAAGTTAATGGAAAGACAATTGGTAGATATAAGTGGGATGTAGCATGTAATCAAAGATAACTTATGTGAAATCAGTAACATAAAAACATTATCAACCCCCAAAGTTATTTCCTAAAATGTTTAGGATAATATTGTCATCCTATACAACTAATATTTGTGGTTCTCTGTTACCTTTATTATTAAATATATAAACTCCTGTGTTGGAAAACATTATCAAGGATTTGTGTGATTAAAAAAGAACAAGAGAAAGCAACAGATGGATATGTCAGTACCTCTTCCTTGGCTTTCCCCCAATGTACTAAAAGAATATTCTGGTATTTGGATGGATTGACAACGTAGTATGGCAGATGGAGTCAAATCCTGTCTCAGACACTCAGGAGGATGGGGATAAGTTACTCCGCTTCATTATTTCTCATTTTTCATTTCTAAAATTAATAGGTTGGACTCAATGGCCTCAGGTCCCTTCCATCTGCAAAAACTGTGATATAAAAAAGAGAGGAAGACTTTCATATTATTTAATACATTTATGGGAAAATATGGACAAGATGAGAATCTCGGCATGAAGGGATTGCCATTTATATTGATAGTATATACTCATAATGCTGAAATCTGCCAAAGTATCATCCTATAGGCAGACTAATATATGTATTTTGAAATAAAGTTATGCCTATTACTCCTAATTTAATTTTGCCATCTGCTAAGGAAAAAAGAAAATCCCAAGAAAATAGGTCTGCCCTTCCCTTTATCTTCCAGGCTATCCAGATCTTATCAAGGCTGCTAGTCAAGCAAAGGGACATCATTGTCCATACAGCTTGGATGAGATAGGAATCAATTACTCTTACAAACCTTTCTGTTACAATTTTTTCCTCCCTACTCCCCACTCCTCCCCTAGATGGCAGGATATCCACTACATGTAAATTATGGTAAACTACTTGACAAATCGAATATATGTATACATATAGGAATCAATTACTCTAATCTTTCTGATGAGATAGAAAATTACTGGATCTAATCATTAGTCCTGCCCTATCTTAAGGTCCTCTGGGACTTAACTATCTTTTTCCTATGCCCTTTAGACTTCGAGGCACTGTCATCTGACCTACTAATGTTACCCTAAGGATCACTAGACATTTCTAGCCATCCTGCAGCTGAATGTTTGAATGCCTTGCTTCTTAAAAAAGTGTGAACTTCTTGAGAACAGGGACAGTCTAACTTTTTTTTTTTGCTGAGGCAGTTGGGATTAAGTGACTTGCCCAGGGTCACACAGTGTCTGAGACCAGATTTGAACTTAGGTCCTCCTGACTTCAGGGCTGGTGCTCTAACCACTGCGCCACCTAGCTGCCCCCAACAGTCTAACTTTTAAAATTTCTGTCTCCAGCACTTAATATAATACTTGGGCTTATAGTAAGCACTTAATAAATGCTTTTTCCTCGTACATTCAATTAGATGTTATTTATCATGTATATAAGATTAAATCTGAAACAAAGATTATAATTTATTAACTTGTATTTCCTTTGTGAATATAAGCTGTTTGTTTTTGAAGCTAACTTTGCAAGTAGCAGTTTAATTCTTATCCATAATTCGTGATAGTCTATCCTTCACACAGCCCCCAAAGCTCTTAAATGCCTAGGATAATTTCATCCTGCAATACTACTATTATCTGTGGTTCTCTATTACCCCTACTATTAAATACAAACTCTTCCGTTTGACCTTCAAAGTTCTTTACTGCTTGTTTCATTCCTATCTTTAATCTTCTTACATATTACTCCTCTATACACACAGTTCAGTTATACTAATTTTCTTATTCATCATTTTCAATGACCCATCTCTGTTACCTCTTCTTCCCTACCTCTACCTTCTAGAATATCTGGCTTCCTTTAAGACAAAGCTCAAAGGTCATCTTTTGCAAGAGGCCCTTCCTGGTTCCCCCATTGGTGCCTTTTTCTCTCAATATTAATTATTATTAATATATATCTTGTATATTTTGTACGTTCTCTCCCCAATCAGAATGTAAGACCATTGTGGTAAGATACTGTTTCTCATTGCCTTTGTATTCCTACCACTTAGCATAATGCCTGACATATATAATAATCTCTTTACAAATATTTGTTGATTCATTGGTTATTGGGTTGGATGGTTGATACTGAAGATTTATTCTTTCTTTCATTATATTTTTTTTATTCATTACCTGAAACGTGCTGATCTGAACCAAAATTTGATGAGGCCAAACTGTCATTTCAAAGGAAGACGTTATGTTTGTGAGACACCAGAAGGTGGTGCCCTTGATTTGTTAAATTCTCAATCAGGTCAGTGGGATTTAATACTTAATTTACAATTTTTTTTAACTGCTTCCAAGAAAAATGGAAAATTTGCATTAATTATTTATGATTATATTAAGTATCTAGAGCAATTGAGGGAATCTAACATGTTTTAACTATAAATCCACACAAAATCAAATAATTAGGATATAGGTATGGCAGCTTATTAGTTCAATGCAAAGAGCCTTAGACTTGTATTCATAGGTTTTCATTCTGCCTCCACCACTTCTTATTACCTATGTAGCCTTGAGCAATCATATTATCTCTGAGGCCTCAGTTACTTCATCTGTAAAATAGAGGCTAGAAGGAGATGACCTCCTTCCAGCTCCAACTGTTGTATAAGCATGTGGAATTGCAGCCCTGGAATGGACTTTGGAGTTCATCTTGTCAACTCTTCCCCACTCCTAGCACTCCCTATTTGCATTTGAGTGTGAATTAAGTGACTTGCTTAGGACTGTCAAATTAATAGTTTAACTGTGATTAGAACCAGGGAATCAGATTTGTCCAGTGCTCTTTTCACTATGTCTTACAATTCCTATTCATTGAGGTATAATATTTTATTTATTTTCAAATTGCTGTTATTAATTGGTACATAATTTTTTTTTTTGGTCAGGGCTAGCTAAGGCTTGTCCATGATAAAGATTTTATATTTATCAGTTAGTGTATATGCGTGCATGCGTGTGTGTGTGTGTGTGTGTGTGTCCCAGGACATATTTGACCTTGTCTTTGTTTTCTGGTGCTCAGATTTGGTTTCAAGAAATAGATTGTCTGTAGATAGCAGAGATCAACTCCCTATAGTTTGTTAGATGATCTCTGACAGTTGTGACTTTCAGAATCGTTTTAATGAAAGCCATTTTATACACTTGTGCTCACTTTGCAGGGTTTATTTATAAATGTTTGGGTTGGAACTATTGTAATTGCTGGTTGTTTACTTCTAGTCCTTAACCTTTCTATTTTGATGTTTCTCTAAGCAGCTAATGATCTAATGTACCAGATCACATGATTCTGAAATAACTTGGCTGCATTTGAGCCTGATTTCTTTTTTCACTAATTTACTTCCTCATTCTGTATCAATAACCAGATATTTCCTATCTGTTCAGAAGTAATCACTTTCATTTTTGGTGCTGCTGTTCTATTTTTATTATATCTAACACATTGGCATCTTGATCAAAATATTTATGATAAGGAAGCAAAATGACTGATTAGCCTATGAAATAATCTATGAAAATGTTCTTGAATACACAATGAAACCAGCAGCACCATTTATTTCTCTGAGGAGACACCGAGCTGATCTACTATTTCATTTAGCCTCAAGTTTAAAAAAATGAATCTCTTCCAAAAAAAAGAGAAAGAGACCTATTTGTACAAAAATATTTATAGCAGCTCTTTTTGTGGTGGCTGAGAACTGGAAATCAAAGGGATATCCATCAGTTGGGGGGTGACTATGATATAGGATTGTAATGGAATATTAATTGTGCCATAAGAAATGGCAAGCAGGATGACTTTAGAAAAAATCTGGAATCCTTTTAAGAACTGATACATAGTAAGAAATGATGCATAGTCAACTGAACAGAACTTACTTAGTACATAGTTACAGGAATATTGTTTGATGAAGAGCTGTGAATGACTTAGCTATTTTCAGTAAAACAATTCCAAAGGATTAATGATGAAGCATACTATCCATCTCCAGAAAAAGAACTAATATGTTTGAATACAGACTGAAGCATGCTATTTTTCGCCTTTCATTTTTTTTCTTTTATTCTAGTTTTTTTTAAATATAAAACTAATATGGAAATATTTCATATAATTGCACATGTATAACCTGTAGCTGATTGCTTACCATCTTAGGAAGGGGAGGAAGTAAAAGAGAAATGGAGCAATAAAATTTGGAACTCAAAACTTTAAATAAAAATGTTAAAATTCTAAAAATATATCTCTGTTCTTAGTTACAGCAATTATGCCAATATTACTTTAATTGAGAGGTTCTTAACCATTTTTTGTTATAGATCCCTATGTCAGTCTTACAAAACCTATAGCTTCCTCAGAAATAAAATAAAATATTCAGAATTGCAAAGGAAAGCCAATTACAATGAAATATAGGGTTTTTTTTTGTTTTTTTTTTAGCAATAACAAAGTTAAGTGATAATTAGTTCTGATGCACATGACTCTCTTCAGTGATGAGTTGATTCAGGTCAATTCCAATAGATTTCTGATGAAGAGAGCCATCTGCATCCAGAAGGAGGACTGTGAGACTAAATATAGATCATAACATGATATTTTCACCTTTTTTTGTTATTTGCTTCCATTTTGTTTTCTTTCTCATTTTTTCCCTTTTTGATCTGATTTTTCTTGTGCAGCATGATAATTGTGGAAATATGTGTAGAAGAATTGCATAGGATTACTTGTTCTTTAACGGAAGGAGTGGGGGAAAGGAAGGGAGAAAAAATTTGGAACAAGGTTTTGCAAGGGTGAATGTTGAAAACCATGCATATATTTTGAAAACAAACAAACAAAAAAACCCAAGCTTTAATTTTCTTCTTCATTTTCTACCCATTGCTTCTGATCCTGACCTATGGGCCAAACAGAACAAAATTAATTTGTCTTCCTCATAGTCCTTCAGATATTTGAAAACTGCTATCATTTACCCCCGAATCTTATTGTCATCAAACTAAATATCCCTAGTTTTTGGGTTTTTTTTTTTTTACTACCTATATGACATGAATCTGAGGTCCTTAACCGTTTTAGTTTTCTTATTCTTGATATTCTCTAGTATAACAGTGATTTTGATATAATGTGGTGCCCAGAACCGAACACATCAAAAGAGGACTCATCAGGGTAGAATACAGTGGGACTATCACCTCCCTCTTCCTGGAAGCAATGCCTCTTTTCGTACAGCCAAGGTCGCATTAGCTTTTATTGGATAACATATCATGCTGTTGACTCATATTGAGCTGACAATCCACCACAACCTCCATATGTTTTCCAAATAACTAACCATGTGTTCCCCATCTTGTACTTTGAAATCAATTTTTGAATCCAAGTGGAAGACTTTTACCCATGCTTAGAGCCAAGAACATGGTCTTTTATTTCATTGAAAGATGATAATCAAATGTGAGTTTTTTTAGACTTCTGATTCCATTCTTTAAAACCTTTCAGTATCATAGATTTAGATTTGGAAAGGATCTTAAAGACTATCTTGTCCAACTTTCTCATTTTACAGATGAGGAACAGAGCCACGGAGAGATTAAATGACTTGCCTAAGATGACACAGCTATTAAGTTTATCTGAGTTGGGATTTGAATCCAGGTCCTCTTGATTCCAGTATTCTATCTATTATGCCAAGACTCCTACTACTCAATATGGCTAATCTTTCTAGCTATCCCTTTGATCTTTTCTCTAGCTTTTTCCAAAAACTTTCTCCTGTAGAATTCTCTCATGCAAGTTTCTCCTTTATCACTGGTTCTTTCTCATTTACAAAGGAATATATTCAAATCCCCCAAAAGTCTATCTTTAATCCTTTTAATCCATGTCCCCCACTCTACCCTTTCAGGGCTATACTTTCTGAAAAAGTTGTCTACATTCAACACGTCCTTTTGCATTTTGCCCATTCTCTTCTTTTGTTTTTACATTATAAACATTTCATCCACCGATCACCTCCTGAAAGAAACCCAAAAATTAAGTCCCCCAGAAATATCGTGGCTAAATTCCAGAACTATCATACCAAGGAAAAGATATTACAAGAAGCCAGAAAGAAACAATTTAAATATCGGGGAACTACAATTAGGATCACACAGGACCTAGCAGCTTCTACTTTGAAGGATCGAAGGGCCTGGAATCAGATATTCCGAAGGGCAAAGGAACTTGGATTACAGCCAAGAATAAGTTACCCAGCTAGAATGAGCATTATCTTCCAGGGAAGAAGATGGTCTTTCAATGATATAGGAGAATTTCACCTATTTCTACTGAAAAGACCAGAACTGAACAAAAAATTTGATCTACAAACACAGAACACAAGAGAAACATAAAAAGGTAACAAGAAAAAATAACTCTTGAGAACTATATTTATGTTATAGATACTTATAGAATGAGGGTTGATTTTATGAATTGATTATTACATTATGATTATGATATGATTACTGTGATTTTATGATTATTATCATATGATTACTGTGATTTTATGATTATTATTATATGTTTATTGTGATTTTATGAATCTTATGATATGATAAACTGAAAAAGAAATTAGAGGTAGAAAAGGGATAACGCTGGAAGAAGAGGAAAAGGAGGTAAAATAAGGGAAATTACATCTCATGTAGAGGCAAAGAAAACCTATAATGATTGAGGGGAGAAAAGGGAGGGGAATGAGAATTGGGTTAATCTCCATCTCATCAGATTTGGCTCAGAGGGAATAATAGACGTACTTATAAGGAAACTGGAGGGAAAGGGGGGGAAAAGGGGGTGGGTGGGGCTCTAAAGGAGAAGGATTGTTTGAGGGAAGTGGTTTTCAAAAGCAAAATAGTAGGGAGGAGGGAAAGGGGATAAGAAAGAGAAAATCATAAGTTAGGGTAAATAAGATGACAGGAAATACAGAATTAGTTATTTTAACTGTGAATGTGAATGGAATGAACTCTCCCTTAAAGCAGAAGCAGATAGCAGAGTGGATTAAAAACCAGAATCCAACAATATGTTGTATACAAGAAACACATCTAAAACATAGAGATACATACAGGGTGAAGGTAAAAGGCTGGAGCAGAATCTATTATGCTTCAGGTGAACAAAAAAAAGCAGGGGTAGCAATCCTGATCTCAGACCAAGTAAAAGCAAAGATAGACTTAATTAAAAGAGACAAAGAAGGAAATTATATCTTCCTAAAGGGTACCATAGATGATGAAGCAATATCAATACTAAACATATATGCACCAAGTGGTATAGCATGGAAATTCCTAGAGGAAAAGTTCAGAGAGATGCAAGAAGAAATAGACAGCAAAACTATAATAGTGGGGGATCTCAACCTCCCTCTCTCAGAACTTGATAAATCAAACCACAAAATAAATAAGAAAGAAGTTAAGGAGGTAAACAAAATGTTAGAAAAGTTAGGTATGATAGATCTTTGGAGGAAATTAAATGGAGACAGAAAGGAGTTTACTTTTTTCTCAGCAGTCCATGGAACTTATACAAAAATTGACCATGTGCTAGGACACAAAAACCTCAAAATCAAATGCAGGAAGGCAGAAATAATAAATGCATTTTTTTCAGATCATGACGGAATAAAAATCACATGCAATATAAGGCCAGGAGAAAATAGACCAAAAAGCAATTGGAAACTAAATAATTTCATCCTAAAGAATGAATGGGTGAAACAGCAAATTACAGACACAATTACTAATTTCATTCAAGAGAATGACAATAATGAGACCACATACCAAAATTTGTGGGATACAGCCAAAGCGGTAATAAGGGGAAAATTTATATCTCTAGATGCTTATTTGCATAAAATAGAAAAAGAGAAAATGAATGAATTGGGCTTGCAACTAAAAAAGCTAGAGAAAGAACAAATTAGAAACCCCCAATCACATTATAAACATTTCCAAATTATCTTTACTTCTATGAGAGGTCTCTTGCAATAAAGTAAAACAATTAAGCAAAAATAACAATATAGTGCCTTCATCAGAAAGTATATAGAACATTCCAATATGCAGCCCCCTTTATTTTTAATGTTTTTAAATGAAAAATCAATTTTCTTTCCTTCCCACCCTCACTTCAAAAAACAAAAACAAAAAATAGTCAAGCAAAATAAATACTCTCATTGAATACATACAAATATATACCTCTCATTCTATACCACAAATCATCATGTTTCCTCTGGAATCATGGACGGTTATTTCACCATTCATAATCTTATAGCTTCAAAGTTTGTTTTTGTTGTTGTTGTTGTTATTGTTATACTGTCATTATACTATATGTTGTTTTCCTGGTTCTGCTCATTTTATTCTTTATAATTTCTAAAAGTCTTCCAACTTGTTCATTTTCATTATACTGATGTAATATATAAATTGTTCTTTTGATTTGACTTCATTTCATTTAATATAAATGAAATTTATTTCATTTCATATAAAACCATTAGATTTGATCATTAAGGGCTATTGGTAACTTTGGAGAAAGCAGTTGTATTTGAATGATGAGCTTGAAAGACAAATTGCAAGGGGTTAAGATTGAGAGAAGAACATGTGCAAAAATGTTTGTGGCAGCCCTTTTTATAGGGGCAAGAAACTGGAAACTGAGTGGATGCCATCAGATGGAGAATGGCTGAATAAGTTATGGCATATGAATGTTATGGAATATTGTTATTCTATAAGAAATAATCAGCAGGCTGATTTCAGAGAGGCCTGGAGAGACTCACATGAACTGATGCCGTTAAATGAGCAGAACCAGGAGATCATTATACATGGCAACAGCAAGATGATCAATTCTAATGGACGTGACTCTCTTCAACAATGAGATGATTCAGGCCAGTCCAATGGTCTTGTGATGAAGAGAGGACTGTGAGAACTGTGATCACAATATAGTATTTTTGCTCTTTTTGTTGTTGTTTGCTTGCATTTCATTTTCTTTCTCATTTTTTTCCTTTTTGATCTGATTTTTCTTGTGCTGCATGATATTTGTGGAAATATTTATAGAGGAATTGCACATATTTAACACATATTGGACCACTTGCCAACTGAGGGAATGGAGGAAAAAAATTAGAACAAAAGGTTTTGTAGGGGTAAATTTAAAAAATTATCCATGTATGTAATTTGAAAATAAAAAAGCTTTAATTAAAAAAAAGATTGAAAGCAGAGAGCCTTTCTCAAAGAATTTAGCCACAAAAAAGGTGAAGGGATATGGGACAATAACAAAGTGGGTAAGGATGGATCAAGTGAGAATTTTTTGAGGATGGGAAGACATAGCACATTGGTAGGCAGTATGGAAAGAACCTTGAGACCTATGTTTTCAATGGCATAGGGACTTCCAGAGAAGAAATTCCTGATTCTGGGATCAATTCATTATCTACTGTATCAGTCTGCCTTTCATGTTTCTTATTTGTTATGTGTAGGAGTTAAAATCACTTACTTAACTTTGAGGAAAGTCATTCCTGAAGCTCTGGGGATAACCCTGAGGGATTGAGTCTCTAGTACTATTCCTTGTGAATTCTTGTCAGCATCCTTCCCATTATTTGTTAGCAAAAAGGTAATAAAATAATAAAAAATGGTATTAAAAACAATCCTTCCCAAAATTTATAGTATATTTTCTTACAAATTGAACATGGTACTTGGAGTCAGGAAAACCAGAGTTCAAATACTAAATAGCTATGTGACTCTAGAAAGTCATTATGTCTCAGTTATCTCATTTGGAAAATGGGAATAAAAATAATACCCACCTTGTGGAGTTGTTGTGAGGATATAGTGGATTAATCTATGGAAAGTGCTTTTCAAATTTTAAAGCACCATATAAATGCAAGCTATTGTTATTTTTGTTGTCTCCCTCCCACCCTCCACCCCAGAAGCCTTTATCATGGGGAAAATTTGACTTGGAATAATTTGGAATTCTCTGAATTGGAGTGACCACTAGACTGGTCCACTGCTAGATCGAAGTCACCCTTAAATTAACTACTGTTTTAACCATTGGCCTAGAGTGTGGGGAGTGTTCACACTCTTGTGTGAAGGCTTTCTGGGGCTTTTCCAGGGCTGTTCTTCTGCCTTTGGTGTATGTCTGACACTTAATTCTCCACTATGGTTCCTTGTAACACACCCAGATAAATAAGGTTGAGGGTCACCCACAGCCTCAGACCTGTTGGTGACTAAAGGGGAGGTCTAGCCCAAGCATGTGAATACTTGTGTGAAATGGGAGGAATAGAGCAACTTGTTCCAATAGTCCTGAAGGCAGCTGAAGCAGATACTGTGAAGCACTTAGACATGGAAGATGTCAAGGTCAGTCACTGCATCTTGGCCCCAAATCAGTCATTCTGACTTTTGTCTTGCCACAGGAATTTGATAACTATGGAAGAGAGTGAGGGTGATGACTTAGTGCAACTCTGCTTCACTTAAATCCAATTCATGTACAAATCAAGACTTCACCCTGTTATGCCATTAGTCCTTTTTCAAAATAAAGGATAAAAACAACAAAACATACAGAGTCCTAATGGACACTACTAATCCTTTTAGCCAATTAAGTGGCTTTCTTTCTTCACTCAATCAAAAAATATCATAGGACCTAGACATGTTTCTCACTTAGAATGTCATCAGATCTACTGATTAATTCAACTGAAGGGTATGAGCCTGCTGTGATTCTACTAATTGGAGTGGGGATGGCACCCCACTCTTACATAGTTAATTATGAATAAATATTTCCACAAATTTTATTAAAAATTCTATTTTAGTAAAGAAAATAATAAATTTATTATTAAATAATAAAGACAATCCTAAATTTCTAGTAATGCCAGGTCTTTTCACATTACATGTGCTATGAGCAGTGTCTCAAAAATCATAGCAATCTGAAGAAATGGCAGTTTCAGTGTCCTTGCTGATCTATTTTTTTGTTTCACAGTAGTTTAAGTTGGTCTGTTAAATACTGTTATTTTCTTCCGATGTTACTACTATAAAAATTCATCTACCTACGTAAAGCACTAGGAATTCCCTAAAAAGAAAAACTGTAGAGAATTAGCTTTCTAAAACCCCAATTCTTGTTCAGAGGTCACTTCAGAAAGAGGACATAAATGTTACAGGGGCTTTTGCTCCATTATCCAGGAGGTCACAATGCTGCCCAAGCAGAAAGACTGAGAAAGTGATTCCTCAGCTCCACTACTGAGTCCTGCAGCCTCTGTACACTGTAGCTGTTGAGAAAGACATTCGGAAATTAAGAACTAAGAGTTGCAATTTCAAAATAGCTACTTTTTTTTTTCTATTTTTACTTTTTCGAACCCTCTTTCCTATGAATGACAAGATTCTTTAAATGCTCCTTTTCACAAACACCAATCTGCATTAATAATATTAAATCCTGTAACAATACAAAGCCTTAATAGTGAAAATTAGATTAGAGAGCCATTTTGAAAAATTAGATGAATAAAAACATATTATCTAGAGATGGGGAGAGGCAGCTCATTGAGTTATTTTGCAATGTTTGTGTCAATGTGTGGATAATGCGCACTGAGAGGTCAGTTTAGAATATATGTGATAAATTATGCAGTTGTTTTAATGACCATCAAACTTACAATGCAAATCTCTTTAAACTAATCTTGTCCAGTGATACTATCTATATAGCTTATGAGTCTGAGATGTCCTCATCAGAAGAATTAAAATTAAAAGCAACTTGGAAAGATGGATGACATAATATAGGTTGTCCCAATTTGCCAACAGTGATCTGCCTGATAGTGGGCTGAGAAAGAGCTCCAAGCTTCCCTTTGGTTTGGGATTCCTGCCTTGGTTATTCCTCTGCAGACCTCAGATGGGAATGGAGGCTGGAGTCAGATGGGACTTGGAGTCAGGAAAACCAGAGTTCAGATATTAAATATCTATGTGACTCTAGCAAGTCATTATGTCTCAGTTATCTCATTTGGAAAATGGGAATAAAAATATTACCCACCTTGTGGAGTTGTAAGGATATAGTGGAGGCTGGAGGCTGGAACTGAGACTGCTCTTGGGAGCTGAACCAAATGGCTGCTGCTTGCTTCTGAACTTGCTCCTGTCCTGGTCTGCTGCCTAGGACCTGCTACACAGTTTTTTCCCCTTGGGGGTAGTTAGATGGCTCAGTAGATAGACTACTGGCCCTGGAGTCAGGAGGACCTGAGTTCGAATCCAATCTCAGACTTTTAACATTAGCTGTGTGACCCTGGGCCCATCACTTAGCCCCTATTACATCCCAAAAAAGCAAAACAAAAACACAGTTTAACCCTGAAAAGTCTGGCCACAAGTCCTCTTCCCAACTAACCCCAGATCTGTGACCCTAGACTCAGGATTAGGTGACAGTTGTCAGTTATCTTGCTCTTTCTGCACTGATAATGTGTCTGGTGCTTGGCTTCTCTCTCTGTGTGCACAGCCTGTCCACAGAATTCCTTTTCTATCTCCTTTTGCCAGCCTGTTCTGGAAAAATACATCACTATGATTTTTTTTCTTGGATTTTGCTCTCAGAGTTATGTGGGGTATGAGTTCTAGATCTGTTTGGAGGAGTTGGGCTGTACTCCTTCCTTAAATCTTTTCTTAATATCTTACAGTCTCGCTTCTGATTTTATCACTCAACTGAAACCACACTCTTGAGAGTTGTTCAAGATCTCTTAATCTCCAAATCTAATGGCCTCTTTCTAGTCCTTAACACCCTCCACCACTCTGCAGTTTTGTATCCTATTAAGCACTCTCTCTTACTAGATTTTTTCTCCCTTCTGCATTAGGTGGTAACTGCTTTCTCTTGGTCTACCTCTTACTTACCCTATCTCGCCCTCCGAGCTCTGCCCGTGTGGGTAGAAGTCAAAACTCCAACTTATACCTCTTCTCTCTATATATTATTTCTGGGTGACCACATCAACTCCTATGGAATTCATTACAGATGACTTTCAGATCTCTAAATCTAGCCTTTCTTTCTCCTGAGCTCAAGTCCCATAGCATATTGCTTTTTGGACATTTTAACTAGATGTCCTAAACTATGCATAATCAAAACAGAATTCATTAATTTCTCCCCTGACTCTTGCCCCATTCCTACTATTATCATAGGAATCATCATCATTCCAGGCACCCACATTTCCACTTTGGTGCTATTATTGTCTTTTAAAATTTTTTCTTAAATTATTTATTTATTTTTTTTAACACGCATTGCTTTATGAATCATGTTGGGAGAAAAAAATCAAAGCAAATGGGAAAAACCATGGGAGAGAGAGAAAAAAACAGAAGAAAGAAGTGTTTATAGCATGTGTTGATTTACATTCAGTCTCCTTAGTTCTTTTTCTGAATGCAGATGGCATTTTCTATCCAAAATCTGTTGGGATTTCTTTGAATCACTGAACTGCTAAGAAGAACCAAGCCTTTCATAGGTGCCCATCACACAATCTTGCTGTTATTATGTACAGTATATATACAGTATATATTCCTGGTTCTGCTTGTTTCACTCAGCAATCTTTCCAGGACTGTCTAAAATCAGCTTGTTCATCATTTTTTATAGAAGAATAATATTCCATTACCTTCATATACCACAACTTGTCCGGCCATTCCTTTGGTATCGTTCTCTACTTCTCCATCTCACTTATCTTGTACATGTATGCCACTAAATAAATTCCTGTGTTTAACATTTAAATCTCTTCACAACCTGATTCCTTCCTATTTTTCCATTTGTCTTATACATTATTACCCTTCTTGTACTCCTAGATGTAACCATATTTACCGGCTTTATACTTCACACACCCAACTCTGTTTCTAGTCTCTATATACTACTCAGTCTCTTCTTAGTCAGTCAATAAAAATTTATTCATCATCATTCCTTTCTGTCATCTTAGCCAATCTGAGGTGTGTAGTGGTACCTCAGAGTTGTCTTAATTTGCCTTTCAATAAAAATTTATTAAGCCTTTACTGTAAATTGCACATGCTTAACCTATATTGGATTATTTGCGGTTTAAGGGAGAGAGGGATGGAGAAGGGAGGGAGAGAAATCTGGAACACAAGGTTTTACAAAGGTGAATGTTGAAAACTATCTTTGTATGTATTTTGAAAATAAAAAGCTACTATCAAAATAAAAATAAAAGCAAAAGAGGCAGCTGGGTGGCGCAGTGGATAGAACACTAGCCCTGAATTCAGGAGGACCTAAGTTCAAATGTGATTTCAGACACTTAACACTTCTGAGTTGTGTGACCCTGGGCAAGTCACTTAACCCCATTGCCTCAGCAAAAAATAAATACATAAAAATAAAAACAAAAATGAAGTATTTACTAAGTGCTGGGGATACAAAAAGAGACAAAAGGCTATCCTTGCCCTCAAGAAACTTACAAGCTTCTTATGGAGGAGACAACATTTAAGCAAATATATACAAACTATGTATATGAAAAATAGGAAATAATTAACAGAGAAAAAACAATAGAGCTAAGGATTTTAGTTGGGGCTAAAAGTAAACCAGGGAAACCAATAGGTGAGATTAAGGAAAGAGAACATTCCAGGCATGGAGAACAGTCAGAGAAAATACTTGGAGTCTGGAGATGGAGTGGAGATGGAGTATCTTGTTTGTGGAACAGTTAGGAAGTCAGTGTCACCTGATTAAAGAGTATATGGTAGGGAGAGAGATGTGAGAAGACTGAAAAAATGGGAGGGAGCTAGGTGGTGAAAGGCTTTGAATGACAAACAACATTTTATATTTGCTTCTAGAGGCAATGGAGAGCCAGTGGAGTTTGTTGAGTAGGGAAGTGACATGTTCCAACCTAGGTTTTTGGAAAATCCCTTTGGTAGGAGGACTGCAGAATGCATATGAGTAGGGAGAGACTTGAGTCCGGAAGACTTGCCAGTAGGCTACTGCAAAAATTGAGTACTGGGGTGATGAGGGTCTGTTCTAGGATGGTGGCAGTGTCAGGGCAGAAAAGGGGAAGTATTGGAGAGATGTTTCTGCTATATGACCAGTCCTTTTTCCAGTCCTTGATGCTTGTGTTTTATACTCCTTCTTTTAAGTCATCACTGATAATATGATATAGCCCACCTATATCTCTTTGGAGTTTTTCTTTTTTTTTTTCAATAGATTTTTTTCATATCTTTTATTTTTATGTCAACTAGATTTCCCTATATATCCCATCCTTTCACTCTTCCAGAGGATAATCCTTTATAATAAAGAATTTTTTTAAAAAGGAAGAGAAAAAATTAGCAGAGCAAAATCAATATATTATGTTTCATTCCCATGGTCCTCTCACTTCTGCAAAGGAACATGTAGAAATTATCTTCTCAAATGTCTTTTTTTGGGAGCCAACCTTGTTCTTTGTCATTTTGAAAACTTCATCTTCAATTATTTTGTGATGGTTGTTCATATTTATGTAGTTATTGTGTTCATTATTTTTCTTGCTCTGCTTTCTTCATTCGGCTTCAAGTATATAAATTCTATGCATTTTCAGTTGCCTTTTGGGTTCTTTGTATATTTACCACCTTTTCTGCTACTAAGCAAAAGGGGTCAGCCAAGACTAAAGTTGCCAAGTGCTCAAAAGCAATGAGCCTTTTTCATACTTAAATAGTCTATTTTCAGAGAGAACTCTTTGCTGTTTAAGACGAAACATTCTCAGCACAGAGAACTTACTGAAGATTCATTACCTAGCATAGCCTTGCAGAGTTCAGAGTCACTTCTACATCATCAGGAGGCATCCAAGAAGGCCTTTATTTAGGATTACATCCAGATTCTAAGAAAGTTAAAAGATCCTTCTAGTCCCATGATTCCTAGGTAATAGCATTTAGAATTAGAAAGAATCTTAGAAATCAGGGTCCAACTCCATCATTCTACAAATGATGAAACTAGACAGAGAATTTAAGAGAGGGTCTTGCCAAAGATCCCACAGGAATTAAATAACATGAACAAACCCTGCTTGACTGTTTCCAGAATCAGTACTCTTTCTGCTATAACTTCATCTAGCCTTTCTAAGTGTAGAGGATAGGGAGATAAAATGGTAGATGGACCAAGTCATAAAACGAGTCATGTTTACAGTTTATAAAATAGCTAAGTATTATTAATGCTGATAAATGACAGTGACTGTTGTTTAAGTAACATGGCTTTCTTATTTTCATTCTGACCCTGCTCTTTCCCCTCATGACCCTCCAAGAAAATTAAATTCCTTGCTTTCTTTTTCTATTTTTAATGTCCAAGCTAAATTTGGCTCAACCCCATCATTTTACTCATGATTAATGAAGCAGATTTAAAGAAGATGAAGGGACTTGCCCGGGGTCACACAGCTAGGGAAATGATAGAGCTGGGGCTGGGATCAAGATATGTGTTCCTATGGTAGTGAGAGGACCTTAGTTCAAATCCTGCCTCTGACACTTAGTGTCCTATGTGACCATAGACATGGCACTTAACTTCTGGGCCCAAGTTTCCTCATTCCTTAAATGGAGAGTTTGAATTAGAGGGTTCTTACTATATTACAACAACTATGAAACTAATTTCATTGTTTTCCCCACCACAGTACATTGCTTCCCAATATCTGCTTGCAGAAATCTGACAGATTCTCACATATCAAAAGGCATATGTCTGAAAAGATCCATGTAATGTCAATTTTAATAAATTATATTTTCTATGTACTAAGAGAATGTATCATTTAAAGGCATCCTAAAAGGAATGATTTTGCATGGCAAATAATCCTCTCATACTATGAATAATTATACCCAATTTATCAGTTTTATAATTCTACATATATGTATGCATATATAAATATATTTTTCTCTATATATGTGATGTATATGTAATATTTATAAACAAATATCTTATTAGACTTCCTGCCATCTAGGGGAGGTGATGGGGGGTAGGAGGGAAAAATTTGTAACAGAAAGCTTTGCAAGGATCAATGTTGAAAAATTACTTAAGCATATGTTTTGCAAATAAAAAGCCTTAATAAAAAAATTAAAAAAACAAAAACAAATATCTTTTAAAGATTCTAACATATAAGGTTTTATTAAAACAAGACCTACTTGGGGCAGCTAGCTGGTGCAGTGGATAGAGCACCAACCCTGAAGTCAGGAGGATCTGAGTTCAAATGTGGTCTCATTTAACATTCCCTAGCTGGGTAACCCGGGGCAAGTCACTTAACCCCAATTGCCTCATCAAAAAGGAAAAAAAAAACAAGACCTACTTGTACCAGTTTCTTAGATATGAAATTAGAATTTTTAGGTTTAAATAAACTAGAACTGAAATGAATAGTTCTCTTCATTGTGTCTCATATGTATATATACATATATATATATTTACACACACACATATATATATATATATGCAATAGCTTTATTGTATTTGCTTTTGTACTCCCCTGACCCCTTTCTTTTTCCCCAATTAGAATGTTCAACACCTTAGTCTATGCCAATTCAATTTTAACTTATCTTCCAAAATCCAGTTTAAGTATCTATTCTCAAATGAAACCTTCTTTAGCTACTCTGGCTTATATTGCTGCCTAGCTCCTAGAGGTGTTGGGAGAAAAAGTTTCTAGTAGAACACATCTGCATCTATTCTTGGCCCCATATTATTTAACATTTTCAGCAATGACTTGAACAAGTCACAGATAGCATGTTCCTCACATTTGTAGATAGCACAAAACTGACATGGGTAACTAACACATTGGAAGGCAAAGGCAAGATTCTGAGATCAGCTACATTGGTTTAACCTGAGTAAGATGAAACTTAATTGGGATAAATGTCAAGTTTTATGCTTGGTCCATGAGGACAAGATGGGGTGTGTTTGACTAGACAAGAGTTCAAAAGAAAATGATCTAAGGATTTTAATAAGCTGCAAGCTCTATATGAATTAATAGTGTGATATGGAAGTGGAGAAAGTAGATGCAGATCTTGCATTAAAATGAGGCCTCATTTCCAGGATTAGGTGATAGGCCCTTTGGACCTACAAAGGGATGCTACAAATTAAAAAGGATATTGATAAGCTAGAGCACATCCAGAGGAGGGCAGCCAGTATTGTGAAGGACTCTATGTTCATGGTATTAAGGCTCAGGGGAAGGTACTCAGGATGTATAATTTGGTGATACTGGTGAGTGGGACCAGGGTCAGATCACAACATGGTAGTTCAGGTTTTGGAAAGACTGTTGTCAGCTGGAAGAGGGATTTGATTTGCTCATTTTAGAATTGGGGGCAGTATGAGAAGCAAAAGGGTTGAAGAAGGTTCAGACAAGATTTTTTGGCTTGATAAAAGGAAAATGTTCCTCACGTTTAAAGCTGTTCAAAAGTAGAATAATCTACCTTAAGAGGAGTCAAGTTTCTCAATCAAGGGATGATTTGAAATGAATGATGGATGATCACTTGTCAGAGATCTTATCTCTGAACTACCTGCCAACTCTGAGGCTCTGCAATACTAATGATTTTCCTACTTACTAAAACTTGAAATTTGACTCTTCCCTTTCCCTTGCTCCCAAAATCCAGTCAGTCACCAAGTCCTGTCCATTTTTTTATGAGGCCTCTTGCATCTGTCATTCCTTTCCATTCCCAGTGACACTTCTCTAGTGTAAGCCCTCATCATACTCTTGGATATTTATTAACCACTTCACTGATCTCCCTTCAGTGTCTCTGCACATTCCCTTCACCCTCCAAGCCATCCTGAATACAGCTAGATTAATCTTCCTATATTATTTCGGTTTTTATCATGTCTCAAAAACTTTTAATGGTTTCCCATTACCAATAAATTTCAAACCCTTTTGTCTGATATTTAAAACTCTTCACAATCTGCCCCCAGTGTACCTTAATAATGTTATCATCCACTATTTCCCTCCATAAACACTCCATTCTAATTCACCTGGCCTGTTCACTTATTCCTTAAAAATACTTTGCACATTTTGTCTTCCAAACTTTTGTTCATACTGATTTTCCTATCTAGAATGCCCTTTCTTTCCTCTCTGATATAACAATAGCTTTTATATAAATGTATGTTTATATATAATAGCTTTTTAAGGCTTTTGCAAAGCTGTTTACATAAGGTTTGGTAGGATGGCACTAAATTGTATAGAGACTACAAAGACAAATATCGGAAACTTTTAAACATGATAATGGATGTTGATCAATGTATTTCATTTTAAGACTCATCCACATATCTACCTTCTGAAATTCTTCATTTATCCAAAGATCTAATTTGGGAACAATGTCCTCCATGAAATTTTCAGAAATTTCTCCTTGAAAGCAAAGACTATCTGCTTTTACTATTTTTATCTCCAGCACTTAGTACAGTATCTGGCACAGTAACTACTAATAAATGCTTTATCATTCATTCATTCAGAGTATGTACTCAGTGAACTTGTATTGAATGATGGAATGAATAAAGAAAACCTACAACCATAGTTCAGCTGTCAAATAGGTAAATATGCCAATTGACTTGCCTTCTACAAGAAATAGTTAGATGCCTGGCTTTATGAGAACTTGTCTTGAAGTAGTCCAACTTTCTTTGATCTACTATTAGTTTTCTAAACAATTAGTATTAGCAGTATCTGAAATAAATTTGCACAGTTAGTTTAAATGGTTAGTTTTTTTTTTCTGTCAGAGAATAAAGAATAAGTTGACTGCCACTATTTTTGCATGATCCTTTAGAACTAATCACCTAACAAATTTTGCACAACATGGACTATGAGAGCTTATGCATGATTGACTCTGAATGACATGGATTTATGCCATTATTTCAAAAACTAGTGAGAAAGAATCTGCTTTCAACTCAAATAGCATGCCAAATGATATTCAGTATGTATATAACAAAATTAAGTGAATCCCCTGCCTGGTAAAAAACAAAGAGTCTTTACAATTTGTATAGAGAAGTTGTTTTAGATTTTGAAGTTAAAATAAGGAAGTTCTTTGAATATTGCCCAATTGAGTATTGTGGGAAAGATGTAAATGCATTACAGAATTCACCGTGCTAGTTTACATTAATTGAATAGATTTATTCAGCTAACATGATTTGTTTTGTAGGGTTACCTCAAGACAAAGTAGAAGCAATTTCAAAATTTTAAGAGTAGACGAGCAATGTCAAATGAGATATATTTTTAGACATGACCAACATAAGAATTTGTTTAGCTTGACTGTGTCAGAACTTGTTTTGCTTGACTATGCATACTAGTAATGAGGATTATCTTTTTTTTTGTTTGTTTCCCCACCCCCCACTGGGAGGATGTGAAAGGGAGAGAAAATATTTATTACTTGAAGAAATAAAATTTAAATTAAAAAAGAGAAACATGTTATTTTATGCCATTATTCATCAGTCATTTATATTTTACATTCATTTAAATGACTATTTTTTCCTGTAAGATATGCCATTTCTATGAAATATTGATAAAGAAATGCTCTCTAAGATTATTGACAACTTTAAAGAAATACCAACTAAATTTCTAAATTTTAAAAATAGATGTTAGTCATTAAAAATAATTCTTCCCATTCAACATCAGTACTGAAGGCAGAGGGATGGAAGGTGGGTGTTATTTTTCATTTAGCTAATTCAGCTCTAAAAAACTCACTTCCTGAAGAATAAGAAACCCTATATCTCAGAAGAATAAGAAATAATAAGGATTTTATTTGTTTATTTCATTTATCTCTTGGAATAAGAGCAAACTGATAAAATATTTATGTAAACTGGTTATTCTGTGGAATTATTTGCAAGATAAAGATAAATTCTAATGAATTATGCAGATCAGTTCTACTTTTTGGATTTTCTAGTTTGGACTCATTATAACAATTAAAATAAAGACAGACAACAGAACTGGTGGATGCCACAGAAGCTATATCAACCATGATTTATTTATAGAACTAGCAGAGACTTTAAATATGATCTTGTCTAGCTCTCTTCTTTAATAAGTAATAAAAGTGAAGCTCTTAGAGTTTAAGTGATTTGCCCAAGATCATATAGAAAGTGGCAGAATCCACACAAATTTTTTTTTGAAAAAAATTATTTGCCAATCAGCAATTTTTTTCCTTCTTTCCATCCCACTCCCAATATTGGGAAAAAATTGAGACCCTTGTAACAAACATTTTTAGTCAAGCAAAACAAATCCCCATATTGACTGTATAAAAATGTGTATCATTCTGGATATCCACTACCTCTTTGTCAGGAAGTGGATACAGCATTGTTTACCCTGGGTCCTCAAGCTCACATCTCCTGATTCTCCGGCTAATGTTCTTTTCCCAATACTGAAACTAGGTTCTTTGACAGATAATAGATACAAAAATTTGAAACAATCAAAAGCCTAAGAAAAAGACTTAGAAAATTGGTAGCAAGGTTTACTGGACTTACACAAAAACCCCTCTCCTCTTCTATATCCATTAAGGATGTGTTTTCCTAAGCCCTTCAATTTATGCCCAAACTAAAAAGTATTGAAGATAAAAATGAAATGTAGTTTAAACAATAGAATTTCCCTCACAATATGTAAATTTAAATATAATAGTAGCATGGCACTTATTCATTTATTTATTTTACAGTTATTAAGTGCCTGTTTTGTACAATGCTCTGTACTACAAGCTAAGGTAGCTACATATTTATAGAATCATAGAGTTGAAAGGAATCTCATAAACCAGTACTCCTAGATTCTTTCTGCATGCTGTTTTCTGGTCATGCTTCCTTCTTCCTATATTTATGTAGCTGTTTTCTGAAGGGCTGGGCTTTACATTTATCTCTGTTCTTAATAACTTCCAGACTAATTTTAAAAATTAAATTTTATTTTCAGTTTTAAATCCTCTCCCTGCCCACTGGTTCACTCATTGAGAAGAAAAAAAAAGCCTATTACAAATATGTATAATCATACAAAACAAATACCTATGTTAGTCATGTCCAAAAAAAGAAAAGAAAAGAAAATATACTTCAAATACTCCTCTAAATCCATCAGCTTTCTGATGGTGAATAGCATGTTTTATCAGCCATTTGGAATTGTGTTGATTACAATTAACAAGTCTTTTATAGTTAATTATCTTTACTGTATTGTTGATATTGCATAAATTATTCCCTGGTTCTGATCACTTTACTCTATATTGCTTTATACAAGTTAATAAGATATTTTTGGATACCAGTTCTGTCTTGCAGTATGTTATCTATCCATTCTAGCTTTGTATCACTGACAGATTTGACTAGCATGCTAATTACACTTCCATTTAAAACAGAGATAAAATGTTGAACATTAAGGGCCAGGGGCAGATTTTATACCCCTTAGAATTGATCACAAGCTCCCACTCCCACTAGGTGTAGCCTAGCATTATTTTTTATTGCATCATGGACTTAGAACTGGAGCATTTTTGGGAGCCCTTTAATACAACTCCCTTTTTTTTCTTTAAATAGAAATTGAGGCCTAGGGAGACTGATTTCAGTCAAGATCACACATTGCTACCTTGCCTCAGTCACTGAATAGGTATCCCCTCAGTCAGACAGATAGCTATGGAAGACCTTAGCTTAAAAAGGCCAAGGTCTCCCTCTGCATCCAGGGCCATTTCTAGGCATCCTATCTATACAGGATCTTAGCCAGCCCTTTCTCACTGAATTCCAAGTCACTTGTATGTCACAGCATCACCTCTCTGATGTCATGGTCCCCTTCTAGAACCAAGGACAAATAACAATATAGATAAGTAGCCAAACTGGGTTTCAAGCCAAGGTCTTCTGAATCTAAATCAGTACTCTTTCTAATCTTCCTTTTATCATTTTAATCAATATTTGAAGAAAACATAAATGGCTTGTTTAGCAAATTTGAAGATGACACAAAACTGGAATAAATAATACACTAAATGACAAAATCAAGATTCATAAGGCTATATAGCATTTGGGCCAAACTGAGTAAGTTGAAATTTAATAGTGATAAATGTGCAATTGTACACTTTAATTTAAGAGGTCAACTTATATAATTAAGAGATCAACAAATATTAGATATTCTGTAATGTCTTTACATGGCCTCAGTTCTGTCTTTGAATCTTTTTAAAATTCTCTTCAACCACATCAGTATTTTAGGTATGTTCCTTGTTTCCCTTCAATAAGGATCAGTTGTGGCTTTTATCAAAGTGACACCTATTGTTAGACTCTGGGGTCCACCAAATGGAAAGGCAAATAACTGCAGGGAAGGAGTAAGAGACTCATATGTGTCCATAGTTGTTAATTATTTATAAATTCTTGGTGTAACCCAAGTCCCAGTGTCTTATATCCTGGTTTTATATAGATTCTTCAAAATGTAAGGTTTGATTTAATTTCTGATAAAATTTTAGAACAAATAATTAAAAGAATACTATGTGAGCCAGCATGAGTTCATAAGAACATATCATGCTAATATAACTTCAAAAAAGTTTCCTTTTCTGACAGGTTTACTAGATTAAAAGATTATGGAATCCTGTGGATTGCAAAATGATATTTGATATAGTTTAATATTAGTCCACTACCCCAAAAATCAATCAAAATGTTGCCTTCATTATAGGTTTTCCCTTGAGACTATGAATCATGCTTAGGTCTCAACAGATATTAAAGGACCTTTAGCTATCTTGGTATTCCAGTAGGTCTCCTTGTTCCTTGTAATAAGACTGTGGCTCAGATCCACAAGAGCCATGACCAAATAAGTCATCAAAGGGTGCTATGTCTCTTTTTAAAAAATTAATTAATTAATTATTTTTTATTTGCAAAACATATGCATGGGTAATTTTTCAACATTGATCCTTGCAAAACTTTCTGTTCCAAATTTTTCCCTCCTTTCCCCATCTCCTCTCCCAGATGGCAGGTAGTCCAATACATGTTAACTATGTTAAAATATATGACAAATCCAATATATGTATACGTATTTATACAGTTATCTTGCTGCACAAGAAAAATTGGATCTAGAAAGAAAAAAAAAACTGAGAAGGAAAATAAAATGTAAGCAAACATCAACAGAGAACGTGAAAACACTATGTTGTGGTCCACCCTCAGATTCCACAGGCCTCTCCCTGGGTGTATATGGTTTTCTTCATCACTGAACAATAGGAACTGGTTTGAAACATCTCATTGTTGAAGAATCCATCAGAATAGATCATTGTATAGTCTTGTTGCCGTGTATAATGATCTCCTGGTTCTGCCCATTTCACTCAGCATCAATTCATGCAAGTCTCTCCAGACCTCTCTGAAATCATCCTGCTTGTCGTTTCTTATAGAACAATAATATTCCATAACATTCATATACCATAATTTATTCAGCCATTCTCCAATTGATGGGCATCTATTCAATTTCCAGTTTCTCGCCACTACAAAAAGGGCTGCCACAAACATTTTTGCACATGTGGGTCCCTTTCTCTCCTTTAAGATCTCTTTGGGATATAGGCCCAATAGAAACACTGCTGGGTCAAAGGGTTTGTACAGTTTGATAACTTTTTGAGCATAGTTCCAAATTGCTCTCCAGAATGGTTGGATCCATTCACAGTTCCACCAACAATGTATCAGTGTCCCAGTTTTCCCACAACCCCTCCAAAATTCATCATTTTCTTTTCCTTTCATCTCAGCCAATCTGACAGGTGTGTAGTGGTATCTCAGTTGTCTAAAGGGTGCTATGTCTCAATGAAGCATCTTCAAGACAGGTTAATACCACAAGTAAGGCATATGGTGCCATGGAAGAAGATGCACCTTGTGAAGGTGAGGAATGTGAGAAAGTTTTTGCCTAGATAGAAACTGTGAGAGTTACCCCTGGCCCCCAGGAAAAAAGGGGAATAAACTTGATATATATATATATATATATCAATATGTATATTTTGATATATATGTATATATCAAAATAAAAGGGGTGGCCTCAGACCCCATGGAGACCAAGGTGAAAGACCAAAAATTATTCAGTGAAGGCAGTGGGAATATGCAGATGCCCAAGGTGTAAGTTATTACTATAAAGTACTCAGCTGACATTAACAGAATCCAAGGCTGTTTGCCTGACTCAGCTTTTGAAAGGTTTGCATAAGTCTTTATGCCTAGGAATGTGAGGCCAGTCTTGCCTTTCAGGTTCTGGTGGATGGGCTTTGGCTGTGCTGTTCCCCACTACCAACAGCGTCTATGTTAAAGGAGAAAGCTTTATGCCTTCCAACTTCTTGGAGTCAACAAAGACACAGAGATGTCCAGCAGAAGAATATGTTCAAGATCTTAGTGCTGGGCTTATTCATTGCAACTCATCCATTTAAATAAAGTATCTGTTCAGAAAATTTGGGAGATCATTCTGCTGCTGAAAGTTTTCTTGATCTTCCCCACTATAATGCCTTTCCACAAAATTACTTTGTGTAATCGGTGCTTCTATTTATTCTCTACTTTCTGCTTACCCTTCTGAACTCCTTTTAGTCTGTTGTCTGATCTCATTATTCAGCTGAAAATTTCCTCCAATGTTATCAATGATCTTTTAACTGCCAAAACTAATGATCTTTTTTCAATTTTCATCTTTTTTTAACCTTTCTGCAGCTTTTAGACACTGATAATCACTCTTTTCTCCTTAATTCTCTCTCTCCTCTAAATTTTCATGACATTGTTCTCTCTTGATTCTCATTCTACCTGTTGGATCATTTCTTCTCAAGCTCCTTTGCTGGATCTCCCTCTAGGTCATTGAGTTTATGGGTAAACAAGACTTTTGTTTTTAGCTCTCTTTTCTTATTTTCTATATTGTTTCTTTTGGTGATTTTCTCAGATCTCATGTGTTCACTTATCATCTCTATGCAGATGATCCTCAGATCTATTTATTTGTCTAGTCCAAACCCCTCTCTATATCTGTAGTCTCACATTTCCAAATGTCTATTGGGCATCTTCAGCTGTATGTCTTATAGACATCTATTGTTTTATTTTCTATATAAAGCAAAAAAAATAATTTGTTCCAAAGGGAAGACAGAAATTTAATTTTAAATTCTTTGGGAAAATTCTTTTGGGAAAATATAGTTTTTTTTTTTACAGTTGCAACACCTTTAGGATAAGTTTTTCCTATAGTTGTCTGATGATTAAGAAAATAGTTACCATTCATCCTGGTGCAGGAATCTGAAATATATAATTTGTTTTAAATGTGGCAAAAGAGGGAGGGGAAAAAGATGAAACCATCCCCAAGCTCTTAGAGTTGAATATGGGAAGAGAATAATACATTTCATTTAAAGTCATATATGTCTGCATCAGAAGAATCCATATTCATCAATGTGTTTTCATATACTTTAGGTAAAGTAGGCATATAATTTGACAGAGTAAATTTTTAAAGTATATAACAAAAATACTGTTTTAAAATAAAAATTCAAGTGCAGTGTAAATGTTCAAAGTAGCTCTTTTAAGTGGAAGAGTTAAAGCACTCTTTGGACTGAGGTGTTTTCATGTCTAGAAGATTTATATTCTTTCCCCAGAAGACAGAAAAATCTCAGACCATCCTCTATCTTAAAACCAATGATAGCTGAGGTACCAGATCCTTTCAGTTGTTAATTGTGATCCAGATGGAGGGTTGAGCTGGGCCAGAAGGGCAATCCACCAAAGGAGATAGCCACAAATTAGCCAAAGTACTTGTATGGTGATGGAAGGGCCCAACAGGATTTTGGGGGATAAAGCAGGAAGCAAAGACACCAGGGACTGCCCCAAACAAGCTTACCATGCTCTTGGGCATCTTGGGACTGAAATGAACTGCTCTTTGTCCAGTTCACCTTCTCTTGCCAACCTTTCAGAGGCATCTTAAACTCTACATGTCCCCCCTAACCCTCATTTCTTAATTTCTCTATTCCTACGTAGTGTACCACCATCCTTCCAATTTCTCATGCTTACAATTTGTATGTCATCCATGATTTTTTATTCTCTCCTTCCCTCCCTTCCTCTCCTTCCCTTCCTCTATTCCTCCCTTCTCTTCCTTTCCTCCCTCCCTCCTTCCCTTCTCTCTTTCCCTCCTTTCCTCCCTCCCTTCTTTCCTCCCTCTCTCCTCCTCCCCCCTCACATTTCCATCAATTGTCAAGTTCTTTGTAACATCTCTTATATATCCCCTCCTCTCAAACTGCCATCACCCTGGTGCAGCCCTTCATTATCTTACACCTGGACTATTGCAATAGCTTTCCAGTTGGCTTCTCTATTTTGTTTTTTTTTCACTCCCTTCCATGAATCAAGTTGTAAGCCTGGGTGACTGGGAGGATGATGGTGCCCTAGATAGAAACAGGGAACTTAAGAAGAGGTGAGAGTTCTTCTGTTAAGAGACTTTCCCTAGTCCTGCTTAATCTTAGTGCCCTCCCTCTGAGATTATTTACAATCTAGTTTGTATTGTCATGTTTGTACATAGTTGTTTGCATGTTACTCCCTCTATTAGATTGTGAGCTCCTGGAAAATAAAGCCTGGCTTTTGCCTTTCCTTGTTTTCTCCTCACTTAATATAGTGCCTGACATATTTTAGGTGCTTCATACATGTTTTTTGACTATTTATTTTGTGTATACTTTGGTTACATGCTATATTCCCTACAAGATGTAAACTCATTGAGGACAGGAATAAATAAATACTTGTTGAATTGAATCCAATTCAAATTGTTTTTCCCAAGAATTAGAACAAACACTGTTAGTTCATCTGAAATTTGCAAAATTCTTAGAACAAGTCATGCTGATTTTACATTTTATATGAAAATTTATCACTAGTAATGTTTTTTTTAAGCAACATGGTATAATGGAATTAGAACTTCATGAGACTGCTCCAAAAATGAGTTTTGATCTGTCACAAACAAGCTGAATTCATCTGGGCAAGTGATTGAAACTCACTAGGCCTGGCTTTCTTACCCATCAAAATGAAAGAGATGGACTTTTATCTGATACATTTCTTCATGTTTTCTTTGAATCTTTTGGAAACAATATATGGCACTAATGCTTGGGAGAAAGTCACATCAAGCAAAAACTAATCACTTTAAGTAAAGAATGAAAAAAAAAGATCTTTAAATACAAATAGAAATTTTTTGTAGAATGTTACCCAAAGGTCCTTTCTTTCCTTTTTTTTTTTTAAATAGTTTCTGAAGTATAAGAAGCATTGGATAATATGCAAATTAAAGGGAATAAAGAGAGATCAAGAGTAGACTCCCTTCTCTGGTACTAGCTGGTCTGCCTCTGGAGAAGTCATTTCCCTCAATGAACCTCAATTTTCTTATATGCAAAATGGGTATGATAATCTTTGTTACTTATAGGGTTGTGGCAAGAAAAGCACTTTATAAATCTTAAGGATTTATAGAAAGGAGGAATTATTAATGTTAATTCTTAATATCATATTAGAATTTTTGAAAGAATTCGTAATTGTGTGCATTCCTAATTATTGACTTTCCCTCTTTTCAAAATATTTGACAATCTTTTAAGCAATAAGGAAGGAAATACCAAACTGGCAAAATGTAGGATGTGAAAATGGTATTATGGGCATGAGAAAATTGCTACTATTAGGTTAGCAAGTTTCAAGTCCTTTAGAAAAAGAAGAACTGGTTTGTTAATATAAGTTTTGCTTAGTCATGTAAATTTTTCTAAGTTATTTTACAGTTTTGTGTTGGCCTTTTCATTGGTCCCCACGTGGGAATTAATGTCACATGAATTTGGTTTTGAACTAATTTTCCTTATTCTTTATTTGTAATTTATTTATAGTACATGGATATTACAAAATTCTTTTAATAAGTTATCGAAAACTCTCCATTCATAGCATAAATAAAATACCACCCTTTTTCTCTTGCTCATTGCTTTTTCTCTACACAAAAACTCCTTTTCTTTCTTGAATCACTATATGGATCAAATTAAATATTTGGTTTTTTTATCAACATTGTCTTATGAAAAGATCTTATAGGTAGTTTATGCTCTTAGTACATTTTATCAAGAATGGTCCTTGAAAAAACTATGGTGAGATTTGTATTAGTGTTTTTTCCATCCTTTTACACAGTGTCATCTCCTACTACTTCTTTAGCAGGTGGGCCACCTTGGGCAGCAGTTTATGCTTCAGAGTTTTCCTAGCCTTTCTACTCCTCCATCGGAAGGTACCTGTCTTGTACCTTTTTTTTTTTTTTTCTAAGTCCTTCTGGGTAGGCTGGCTAATGTGATAAAGTTATTTATTTAGAGCAGTTAATGGATGATAAAGTTGATAAGTTGCTAACGCTCTCAGATACCAAATTTGCATTGTAACAGAGCCCTTAGTAGATTAACCCAAAGGAGTGACTAATGAGGGGATTTAAGGTTGTGTTTAGGAGACATCTCAGATTCCATTTCTGCTCTGCCTACACATAAGATTTGTCTTGTTTCTGAAGCCCTTGTTATATTGTCTTCTCATTACAAATCACAGAATTATTGTAAAACAATGAACAAGCGTTCCAGTTCAAGGCCCCTATCCAATACCACCTTTTCAAGGAAATGATCCCTCATTTCCCTAGTCAATAATGTTCCTTCCCTCATGGGAACTCTCAGGACACTGTAGTCCTCTCACTTTGATCATTAAGAAAGGAGCTTAAATTGTGTTTGCTTTAAGGTCTGGTCCATTTCTTGGTCATCTTTAAATCTTCCTTGCAAATAACTTTCAACAGATGTTTTTAAAATTTAACTAAATTGAATTCCATTGTTTCAGCTGTCATGTATGAGGAAAGGTGTTCAAAACTCTTGAGTTAGAATTATGAAAAGAACCCACATTTCCTTATTATTTGTCCTATTATTCTTAATGGCTCACTGACCTATTTAATTCCTATTATTTTCATTTGTTCTAAGTAGACATAATTTTCCAATCAACTTTCTAGTCTTATTTTTTCAAAAGGCATATATGATTTCCAATTTCCTTACATTAATAATAGCTCACATTTATAAACATCTTGGTTTTTTGTTTTGTTTTGTTTTGTTTGCAAGGCAATTGGAGTTAAGTGACTTGCTGAGTGTCAAATATCTAAGGTCATATGTGAATTCAGGTCCTCCTGACTTCAGGGTGATCTAGCTGCCCTTATTAAAGTTTTTAAACTACTTTGCATTTATTGGTCATTTATGCTATTATTTCCCTCATTTTGCAGTTGAGGAAACTGAGACTCATAAGGGTTAATAATGACCACACATTCCACCATATTTCCTCTAAGTTTCCTTATTATAAAAGGCTTTACTGAGTGAATGTAGATTTGGAAATTTATGTAAGTCCAAAGTTGTTTTTCTCCCCATAGATGATTTTTTTTTGTGACAATGGAGCTAAATTATATGGCAATCTAACTCTTGTGAACCATGAGTTCATTGGAGTTATTTTAATTTCATATGTATGTGCATACAGTTTGCATTTGATGATATAGCAAATTTATTTTTAATAACGAAAATAGAAGAGAGTAAGAAACGGCCAAGTCATCCGTTTATTGCTGCTAAACTGATCCTGTGAATATATTCCAGAAATACCTTGGCAAGTGCCTACACAATGCCCTATAAACATAATCTACTGTTACTGATCTTCTTGGTTGAGAGCTTTAAAGCTAGATCCTTTTTGAAGATAAAGCTCATTGGCCCAGACTTCTAAAGAAAGGTCATGACTTCCCCTTCCCTAGAGGTTTTTAAGAAAAAGAATGGGAACATCGATCTCCATCTGTTCTAAATAGTTGGTAGACAAGACCAAGAGTTTTCTGACTTTCCAGGCCTAGGGTTCTTTGCAAATTGAAACAAAACTTGGGAAATGGAAATCCCCCTTTTGAAGCAGTGATATTTTTTCAACAGAGAGATAAAGTGACTATTGCTGAGTGGTTAGGAAATCCGGAATTCAGAAAACCGCTGCTCTTCTCCCATCTCCCACCCACCCTAACCCCATCTTGCCCTTAGGCCACTAATACATTTTTGGTTATCCCACCCAAGGTTTACTTCCTCATCACTTAGCCTCTTTCATGAGAACATTCAAGGGTCCTCTGCCACCATTCTCTCCAGTTCAGAGACGTAGTGATCTGGTAGATGGTTCTATCAAGACTACAGTTATTTCCAAGTGGTGTAGTAGAGTGCTGGGCTCAGGAAGACGTGAGTTCAGATTTGGTTTCAGTCATTTACTTGATGTGTGACCTTGAGCAAGCCACTTTACTTCTGTTTGCCTCAGTTTTTCCAACTGTAAAATGGGAATAATAATAATAGCATCAACCTTCTAGAGTTGTTATGGGAGATCAAATGAGAGAATACTTGTAAAAAAAATGCTTAGGACATTGCCTGGCATGTGGTAAGTGCAATTTAAGTACCAATTAAATACCAATAATCATTATTATTTTTGCTATTCTTGACATTATTATTATGTCAAGAGTGACATGGAATCCATCAAGGACAATTAGCTCTATATTCAGAGGCCCAGGGTGCAAGTCACATGATTTTCCCAATCTTCAATTCCTCATCTCTAAAATGAGGAGGTTGGATTAGATGGTCTCCAAAGTCCCTTCCAGCTTCAGATATAGGCTCCTTTTTTACTAAGATTATACATTCAGAATTAAGAACTAATACTTTCATATGAAACACTAGAAAACCTAAGATCATAGGGATCTTAGAGACCCTATATTTCAACTCTTGCATTTTGTGGATGAGGAAACTGAATGTCAAAGGGTCACAGAACTTTCAAATGGGAAGGCCCCTCATAGTCCATCTGTTCACTAAGGCATACCTGTGTTGATGTTTTAATTTATGATGATAGTGGTAGTATTAAAATTCAGTAGTTAAATAAGGGGAAATTTAGGTATCACCTCTTCTTTATTATTGTAATGATGTCCTAATTGATCTCCTTGCCTCCAGCCTTGCCAATCTACTCTTTACATAACTTCTAAAATAATATTTCAGTAACACAGCTGGAACCTATTGCTCCTTGCTCAAAAATCTTTCATGATTCCCTATTGCATTTAGAATTGGAATTCCTAACTTGGGATCTGTATACTTTAACACAGATAGATAGATGTGTACACATATATACATACATGTATAATATTGATATTTAAAATTGATTTCAATTTTAGAATATAATGATAAACAATATAAATAAATATAATAAAATATTTCTTAATTTTTAAAAAAATTCTAACTTTTTTGTAATCCTATATATTTCATTTTATGCATATTTTGTTAAAAAGAAATCAAGATTCTGAGAAAGGATGCATAGGCTCCACCAGACTGCCAAAAAGGTTTGTCTATGACACAACAAATTTTAAGAATTCCTGATCGAAAATAAAATACAAACCATTGAAGTCTTCCACAGTCTGGTTCTAACCTACCTTTCCCTGACAAGCTGTTTTCCAGCATATGAACTACAAGAGGTTTAACAGATTCTACATAATGTAGAGTTCTACATATGCATCTCCTTCTTTATCTTTCCCTTTCAGAATGCTTATCTTCCTTTAAGTCATTGTTCAGGAACCATGTCCTCTATGAACCTTTTCCCAAAATCTCCCTACCCCAACCCTCCAGTTCTTTGTGCCATTTCCCTCTTCAGATTATTTTGTATCACATTTATTTTTCCATAGGATTGCGTGAAATAAACTCTCCAAAGCCAGGAGCTGTTTAGTTTTTGTCTTGTGTTCCATTAACTGGTTTTGTGCTTTGTAATTTATCAAATTGAATTGAATTAAGAAGTGAAAACTCAACTCCAGGCCAACATAGTTGAGAATTTAGATGATGGAGTTAAAACTGCCCCATTCCTATGTCCTCCAGGTGCATGTCCCCAGAGGAGGTTGGGAAACAAAAAGCAACATTCTCCAGAGTTATCTTTCTGAGTCAGGGGCTCTGATGCACACACCAACATTGGATTTGGAGCCTTTTTTTCTTTAATTTTTGAAACACTGGTTTTCTTACAGCATTTTTGAAATGGTGCATGGAAGCTCCTAAGATTACAGCTTGCTTTGAGCAGGAATTTTTGGAGAATGTGCAGCCCATGTTCTACTAGGTGTGACCAGGAGAATCACAGTGAATTTGTGAATGCACTAGCAATCTTTACTTCCCCAGGATGGCCAAGCCTGGCAGAAGGACTCTTGAACAAGAGCAGGAGGATGATCAGCATGGGCAGAATTTGTATTACCTATATTCTCTGAGAAGCATAGAAGTGCAAGACCATTTGTTTGGAATTGGAAGGTCCTCTAACCATCATTTACTCTAACCTGCTCCACTTTACACAGGAGGAAACTCCTGTGGTTGTGGAAGGACTTGCTCAGCCCTCTAAAAGTTAAAGAGATGGCAGGGCTGAAACTAGAATCCAGTGCTTTGATTCCTAGGCTAACTTTCTTGCTCTGTACCCCTATTTCCCCAAGACATAAAGGATATGAAAGAAAGCACATGCAATTTAGATTTTGTGATGCAACAAACTACATTTGATTGAGTTTTAGATCACTGTATTTGCAGTTTTTTAATTAGCACTAAGTAAGTTTCCAATACAATTACCAAAAGTCTATTTAGTCTTGGTCCTATTGTTTAGTTGTTTTTCAGTTGTATCCAACTCTTTGTGACCCCATTTGGGGTTTTCTTGGTAGAGACACTAGAGGGGTTTTCTATTTACTTCTCTAGTTCATTTTACAGATGAGGAAACTGAGGTGAACAGGGTAAAGTGACTTGCCCAGGGATGCTTAGCTTGTAAATGTCTTAAGCTAGATGTGAACTCAGGAAGATGAGTTCCTGACTCCAGGCCTGACACTCTATCTACTGAACCATCTAGCTTTCCTGTCCCTTTCCAGGACAATCTAGTTTCTTTGTATTTTTTCCCAGACTGATAAACTGAAACAATGTAAAAAATCACTGGCCACTACCCATGGAATTCCTCTTTAGATTCTATTTCCCATCAAAACAAAAAAAGAGAAAGAAACAAAAAGAGAAGGGGAGAGAGAAAGAAAGAGGAGAAAGGAGAGAGAGAGAGAGAGAGAGAGAGAGAGAGAGAGAGAGAGAGAGAGAGAGAGAGAGAGAGAGAGAGAGAAAATATAATACATTTTTTGGGGGAGTTAAGTGACTTGCTTAGGATCACAGCTAGTGTTAAGTGTCTGTGATTGAATTTGAACTCAGGTCCTTCTGACTTCAGGACCAATGTTCTAAACAATGTTCTAAAATGTGCCATCTAGCTGCCCCTATGATATGTTTTTTTGCTATTATTTTTTTTTTTGGCTTGGTTCTCCTATAGTTCTACTGATTTCTTATAAGTCCTGGTCATGAAATTGTTTTCATGACTGAGTTAGTATTTTAAATGTTTATTATTTATTAGTCTTCCCACTTCAACAAACATTAAGCTCCTTCCATGTGTCGAGCACTGTGCTCAGTGCTGGCCTGTGAAGACAAAAAAACAAAACCCTCAAGGAACTTACATTCAATTGGAGGAGATACATCATGAAGGTGGAGAAGTATGGGATGCTTTGAGTGTTAAGATCAGAAAAGACGTCACAAACATGGAGGGGATGTGGGAAAGCATCAGGAAGCTGAACCTCCCAAGGAAGAGGAGGAGGGTTTTGTGGAGTCTCCTCAGACTCCCAGAAGTATGCCCTTGCCAGTGTCCAGAGGACAGATAGAGCTAAATCAGCCTCCTGAAGAGTTTCAAAGAAGATACAGGAATGAAAATGCTTTCGATATGCTTGTGAAAACCCTAAGATAGAGCTGCTTCCTCTGCACTTCCCTACCAAGTGTGGGAATCATTCGTTTGTACAACCCAAGCAATCTGTTTCTTACACATCTGTATTTAGCACAGAGCACATTTATCATTGAACCTTAAACAAATTCTTCTATTAAATGATAATGATGATGTCTGGACTGAAGCTCCTTTATGTGGAGAGCTAGTGTTCTGCCACTGCTGATATACAGTTGTATATTAAGTCAGCATATTAGAATATCATATAATTACAGAGTCTGACCCAATGTTGAACTGTTAAGTGAGCACTCTTCCCTTTCCAACTCCATCACTCTACACCCAAAGCAGATCAGGTAGCTGATTCAAATGAAGCCTGATATCGTACTAAAATGCCATGAGAAATACAAAGATGTACCATTCTATCAATTCTTGATTTAAGCATCATATACCTTTCTTATTCTAGAACCAACATCTCTTCTCCCCTCCCCTTCCTTTCCCAAAATGAACTTTTTTCTTACCTACTGGAATGTCAGTTTCTTAGAAGTAGAGATTGGTTCATCCTTTGTATTTATATCCCAGTATCTAGTACAAATTTTGACATATAATAAGCATTTAATAAATATGTTATCAATTGATTGATATCTTATATTTATTCCTAGGATAAGGAGTGCCAGATGGGTAAAGCAGTAATGCTGTTTTAGGAATTAAAAACATTCACAGGAAAGACAACCACTCTAATGAGATACTTGGTACCAGATTATGTTGTATACCTCACCTGTGTGCTTGATAACTCATTGATTCTTGGTAGAAAGATATGAATGATTTATTGCAGATTCACTGCCACTCTTGAGGATATAACAAAGCTCATAGATCAGATCCTATTGAGAATTAATCAGGGAAATTTGTACCACCAAATACAGAGTAACCCAGTTCCATTCATTCAAAATATGTTGAGTACATGGAGCCAGAAACTGCATAACTTTATCCTATGGACAGGAACGTGTTGAATACTGTTTTACTTGCAAAATTTCTCTGAGTCTGAAACACACTGGCTATGTGACCTTGGAAAGTCACTTAACTTGCAGTGCCCCTGGAAACTCACTGAGAATGTAAGTTAACAGATCAGGTATCTATTCCCATTAGTAAAGTTTCCTCATTAAGAGTCCCCTATATCAAAAGTCTACTCATGTTTCTCTGTGTGTGTGTCTCTGTCTCTGTCTCTCTCACTCCAGAAAGGAGTAGAAGGAGGTATTCATTGGGAGAATAATATTCAAACTTTGTTGGGTTATGACAGAGTTTGCAGGATTATAGCTAGTAATTTTTTTACATTTCAATCCTCCCTTATGATTAGAGCACTCTGCAGGCAAAAGCCTGCTAGCAAACTGGCCACATTTAGCCAGTCCTTTCTTTCCAGGGGACATTCTGATACAGATATTTCCCTTGCCATCAGCTACTGCTGCTTCCATAGAAAATCACTATTACCCCCATGCTTTTGCTGCTGCACCTTCAAACTTGAGGCATTTTGAAACTCACAGTCACTTACTTATGGAATGGATACCCAAAAGAGTGTTACCCAGTCCTGGCCAGAAACTTGACTTGTAGGATTTGTGGTCATTGCTATATGGATCCAGGTGGACACAGGGCATACACCCTTCCCCAAACTCTCCCTCCAGACACAGCTTAAAATAATCCTCAGGCTTCCAAACTGGAATGGAAGAGAGAAACAGAGAAATATTGGGTGCTCCTTTTGTGTATCACTGAGTTCAGGCTCAGCAGCCAATTAAGGAACTTCATTTTCTCTCTTTATAAGCCCTCAGTTTTTCCAACTCAGCAGATAATTAGGAGAATATTTATCATCATATGTGCAAGCCCCTCAGAGATGAGTTATATGTGACTGAAGATAGCACCCTCTACCCTTCCCATTCCTCTAACACAAGCTTCCATGGGGTTACTTGCCACCAGGACTGGTGAATGGCTTTGCTTTAATGGAGAAAGGGCCCCCTTACAATTCTATTAAATGTCTGAAACAAGCCCTAAGTAATTAACTGGAAGAAAGCCTTCTGATTAAAGTCCTGGCTTTGTTCCTTATGATCTATGCAACCTTGGATAAATAACTTTCCCTCTCCAGAATTGTTTCATTTGTAAAATTTTATTAATTCACTTACTTACATTTAAAAAAAATATTCTAAACTTGACAAACATACACATTTTCACATATAAAGAACAGAGAGGATTGCACATGACACTACGATCTGCCGCATATGGCCTGAACTTTTTTATGTATACAATAAATTCAATATATTTGTTTCAGCTCTGTTTTGTTTATTTCCCTCTTGTCTTCTGTGAGTTTTTTAGTGACTCATTGATGTGCTTATTCTTTTTTTTCTGCCTCATTATCACTATCCCCCTCACTCCTCCATTTTACCCCTCTGTCTGAAAAAAGTACATCTCATTTCATATCTTTAATTCATCATCTCTCTGTGAACTGGGAAACTTTTCACCAATGGTTCTCTGAATTTATGGCTGTTTTCTTGCATTGATTATAGTTAAGTCTTTCAAAGTTATGTTTCTTAACAATGTTGTAATCAGTATATAAATTGTTCTGCTCATTTCATTCCGCATCAGTTAATATTATATCTTTTCAGGTTTACTTCAATACATTTTTTAATCATTTCTTATAAAGCAATATTAATTGTTTATCTTTTATAAGCCATTATTTGTTCAGCCATTTATCCATTAGTGAGTATCTCTTAGTTTCCTGGTCTTTATTACAACAAAACTTGAAGCTATGAATAATTTTATTTTATAAATGACTTATTTTCTCTTTCTTTTGGCTCACTGGGGAATGTCTAGAAATATTGCTAGGTAAAAGGGAATGCACAAGTGTAGTGACTTTTTGGGTAGAGTTCTAAATTGCTTTCTAGAATGACTGTACTAACTCACAGGACCACTAACAATTCATTAGTGTGCCTTTTCTCCCAAATCCTATCCAGCAATTTTCATTTTATTTTATTTTTTTCACCTTTGCCAGTGGATGATTCATTTATTTAATTTTCATTTCTCTGATTAATAATTTTATGCAATTTTTCCTATGATAGATAACGTGTTTTCTTTTCATAACTTCTTGCTCATATTCTTTGACCATTACTTGTTGGAGAATAGCTATTGTTCTTATGGCTTGAATGTTAGACATTTATCAGATAAATTTGCTACAAAGATATTTTTCCCCTGTTAACTCTTTCCTTTCCAATTTCCCTGGATTGATTGATTGTGTGTTAGTGTGTGTGTGTGTGTGTGTGTGTGTGTGTGTGTGTGTGCATATGCAAATACTTTCCAATTTCACATAGTTAAAATTTTATGTCCTATATTTTTCACAATTTCTTTTTGGTCAAGAGCTCATCTCTTATTCCTAATTCTGACAGGCATCTCCTTTTCTGCTCCTTAGTTTGTTTTGCTTTGACCTTCTATACCTAGAGCAGTATATTCATTTGGAGTTTACTATAGTACATAGTGAGAGATGTTGATCCAATCCCAGTTTCTACCAGACTGCTTTTCAATTTTCCTAACAGGTTGATCCAACAGTGACTCCTTCCTTTAGAAGCTGAGGCCATTGGGTTCATTAAACATTATGCTTTTATGTACATTTACTAATTTAGTTATAACATGAGATAAAAGATGAAACCAGAAAGAATTGTGGAAAAGAATTATGGAATATGGTTATAGGGTGAAATGGAGGTCATTTCTTCCTCCAAGTGATGGTCATAAAATGGTTTCTCTATTAAATGATGGCAATGTGGCCCCTGAGGCTGCGCTTTTTATTGTTAGAAAGTTTGACTTAACATCCAACCCAAATTTGCCTCTTTGCAATCCCAGCCATCCCCATTTTATTATTTCCACCTATTATTCCTGGTTCTGCCCCCGAGGCTAAGAACATATATAATCCTGTGCCTTATTCCACATAACAGCCTTTCAAGTACATGAAGATGGTTATCATTTCTGCCCTGAGATTTCCCTTTTCTCTGCTAAATATTCCTCTTTCCTTCAAAAAAATCCTCATGCGACATGGATTCAGTGCCTTTCACCCTCCTGATACTGGCCTTCTCTTCCAACAGCATTCTTCAACTTTGGCAACAAAAGCTAGACACATGGTCCTCCAGAGGTGGTCTGACTAGGACAGAGTACAGGGACTCCATTATATCCTTCCTGGAAGCTGGGCTTCATGTAATGTGACTTCCGATCACATAACTTTTGGGGCTGCTGCTTCACACTGCCCATCACACGGAGCTCAGAGACTACAAAAAGCCATGGATCTTTCCCCAGAAAACTGCGATTCCTAAACTGATAAAGTTTCTAAAAATTAAAATATAAGACTTTATACGAATCATTGGGCTCATCCCCAGATGCTCCAGATCTCTTTGGTTCTCATTCTGCCATCTAGCACATATACCTTTTAGTGTGATGTCATCTGCAAATCTGATAAAGCATGCTGTCTATGGTCATCAAATGAAGAACTACAGAGAACTTTTTTTCCTCCTGAGGCAATTGGGGTTAAGTGACTTGCTCTTGACTTCAAGGCTGGTGCTCTATCCATTGTGTCACCTAGCTGCCTCAGAACAGAGAACTTCTGATCCGATCCTCTCATTTATAATTGAAGAAACAGGTTCCCAGAAGTGGGGCAGCAGATAGAATGCCAGACCCAGAATCAGGGAGACCTGAGTTTAAATCTAGCTTCAGACACTTCATAGCTGGGTAAGTTGCTTAATCTCTATCAGTCTTAGTTTCCTCATTTGTAAAATGGGATACTAATTCTCATAGAACTTTTGTGAGGATCAAATAAGATTATATTTGTAAAGTGCTTTGCAGACCTTAAAATGCAATATAATTGCTATTATATATTATTGTTCAAGATCACTTCAGAAATAAGAGGCCAAGCAGGGATTCAGAATCAGGTTCTCTGACTTTGAATCCAACATTCTTTCAGCCGCTATGATTTCAGGAAACTTTTCACTAAATTTGTGTTTTATTCATGAGAAGAACATCTCCATATATTTTATAGAATTGCAAAACTTATTCTGAAATATTTATTAAATTTACATATACATGAATAAATTTATTTAATCGACAGAAATAGGTTTGCTTATTTCGTGTTATTTTTTTTAAATGAGCAATAAAAATAAAAATAATTAAAAATCCCTTGTAATAAATTCATGACCCCTTTATTTTGCACCCATAGGCTGGGAATCACCTAGCTGCCTCCTGGCATTGTTACCACTTCCAGCATTAACATACAACATATGTTTCATAGGTTTGGGAGCAGTTGAGCTAGCTCCCAAGTTATTTCAGGCTTCTGTGAATAGACAAAAGAATAGGTTTTAAATCACTGGATAACAGATATGCAAAGAAAACTTTAATGAAACCAACTTTTGACTCAGTGCTGAGTCGTACTTCCCAATAATTCTTTAATTATCTGGTTATTTTAAACAGTGGAGGAAAAAAATGACTAATTTATTATACCTTCTGACAATGTATAAAATACTGAATAAATGCCTCTATTATTGTGGAACCAGAAATTTGAATAGAGTACTCTCTTACACATTCTTCCCCAGGAACATTATAGGAATTCATACTGTATAACCAAAAGAATAAAACAATATAAATAAAATGAATCAGGAATTAGGATACCTGCTCTGGTTTAGAAGCTGTGTTTCTGCTTCCCATGCTTCCTTCTCTCCAAGATACTAAGATAGCCCATTTATTTCAAAATAATTCCCATAGAGATTTGGAACCTTCTCTTCTCAAGCCACTGACTTACCTCCTCCACTCTTTTCTGCCCTGCAAAAAAAAAAAATCAGGTTTTTTCAAACTTCCTGTCTTCTCCAGTTCTACACTTGGAATCATCTCAGGCTCAAGATTCATCTTTACTTCCTAGACTCTAATCTCAAATGATGAGTGGCAATTTTTTTTTTTTTGGTTAGAAACCAATCCATATACTTGTTCCTTTGAGCTCATTTTCTCCTATTTTCCTCTGGCATCATCCTTATCTTATCTTCCTCCTCCTCATCTCCATGTCCATTTTTGTCTGTCTCTCTCTGTCTCTTGGTCTCTCTTCCTTCTTCAATCTCTCCCCCTCTACTAGTCCCTTCCCTACTACTTTCATGCCAACATATCCAGATTTTTCACATGCTTAAAAAAATAACAAAAACCTGTCAGTGAATTCTTATATCCTTCAAGCTATAGTCCTATATCACTTTTCTTTTTTATAGCCAAACTAGAAAATGTTTTCCATAATCTTTGCTTCTCCCTCCCATTTCCTCATCATTTCTTAGCTCCCAGCATTCTGGCTTCTACTCCCATCCCAACTGAAACTGCTCACAAGAATACCAATCCTTTGGTAAATCCACTGAGACTTTGTCCCAGGCCCTTTCCTGTTCTCTTCCATTATATCACCTAAGATTCAATAATCATTTCTGTGCAATAGACTCCCAAATACATGTAATTCTTCTGAGTTGCTTCTCCAAGCTGCCTGATGTAATTCTTACTTGAATGTTCACATCATAAGCATTTTAAATTTTTCTTTTTTTAAAAAATAATTTTCCCAGTTGCATTTAAAAATTAACATTCGATTTTTTATTAATTTTGAGTTCCAAATTCTTTCCCTCCTTTCCCTTCTCTCTTCCTAAGATAGTCAGCAATTTGATATAGGATATACATGTACAATTATGCAAAAAAATTATAGGTCAACCCTCCCCGCCCCCCCAATAAAGTAAAAAGTATGCTTTGATTAATATTCCAAATACATCTTTCTTTGGAATGAGATGGCATTTTTTTTATCATGAGTCTTTTTAACTGACTTGGATCATTGTATTGCTGAGAAAATGAAGTCATTCACAATCCATCATTATCATTTAATATTACTGATAAATTGTGTACAATGTTCTCCTGGGTTTTGCTCACTTCACTTTGCATCAGTTCATGTAAGTCTTTCTGTAATTTTTGGAAATCATCCTGCTTATCATTTCTTTTTTTCTTAATATTTAATTTTCCACAATTACATACAAAATAATTTTAACATTTGTTTGTTTGTTTTTGCTTTTTTGCTGAGGCAATTGAGGCTAAGTGACTTGCCCAGGGTCACACAGCTAGGGAATGTTAAGTGTCTGAGCATATTTGAACTCAGGTCCTCCTGATCTCAGAGCTGGTGCTCTATCTACTGCGCCACCTAGCTGCCCCTTAACATTTGTTTTTAAAATTTTTGAGTCCCAAATTCTCTTTCTCCTTCCCTCCCGTTCCCCTCATAGAGACGGCAATCAATTTGATAAATATATGTATGTGTGTGTATGCAAGCATGCAAAACATATTTCCATATTTGTCATGTGAAAGAGAACACCATTAAAAAAGAAAAAAATAAAAGAAAAGTGTGCTTTCATCTTCATTCAGACTCAGTTCTTTTTCAGAAGATGAATAGCATTTTTCATCATAAATCCTTCAGAATTTTCTTGGATCATTGTATTACTGAGAATAGCTAAGTCATTCACAATTATCACCTTACAATATTGCTATTACTATGTATAGCTTTCTTCTGGTTCTCCTAATTTCATTTTGAATCAGTTCATGCAAATATTTTCAGGTTTTTCTGGGAGCTTCTTCTCATCATTTTTTTTACTGTTCAATAGTATTCCATCATAATAATATGCCATAATTTGTTCAACAATTTCCCAATTGATAAGACATTCCCTCAATTTCTAATTCTTTTCTACCATTAAAAGAGCTGCTATAAATATTTTTGTGCAAATGGATCCCCCCTTTTTAATGTCTTTGGGATGCAAAACTAGAAGTGGTATTGCTGGGTCAAAGGGTATGGATAGTTTTATAGCCCTTTAGGCTTAGTTTCAAATTGTTCTCCAGAATGGTTGGATCAGTTCACAGCTCCATCAATAGTGTTTCCGTTTTCTCCCATGCCCTCCAACATTTTTCTTTTTCATCACATTAGCCAATTTGATAGGTGTGAGGTGGTGTCTCAGAGTTGTTTTAATTTGCCTTTTTCTAATCAATAGTGATTTAGAGCATTTTTTCACATGACCTTAGAGAGCTTTGATTTCTTCATCTAAAAACTGCTTGTTCATATCCTTTGACCATTTATCAAGTGAGGAATGACTCATTCCTATACATTTGACTCAGTTCTCTATGTATTTGAGAAATGGGGTTTTGTTCAGAGACACTTGCTGTAAAAAAATTTTCCCAGCTTTCTGCTTTCCTTCTAATCTTGGCTGTACTGGTTTTGTTTGTGCAACCCCTTTTTAATTTAATAAAGCATTTCAAATTTAACAAGTGCAAAACAAAATTTATTATCTTTCTTCCCAAACCTAACTTTCTTAATGCCCGTTTCCATTTACTTAATTCAGGGTTCTTAACCCCAGGTCCACAGATAGATTTCAGGAAGTCCATGAATTTGTATGAGAAAACAAATTCCATCTTTATTTTCATGAACTTCTATTTGAAATTTAGAATTTTCTTCAATTATTTAAAAAAACCCAAATCTGATTACACAGTATTAAACTGCAGGCAAACTGACCTACTTCCTATACATGACATTCCATTTCTCTTCTTTGCAAGAGTCATTCGTTTCCCTACCTTGAATGCCCTCCCTCCTTCCCTACATTTCTTGGGATCTTAGAGAAATGCCTTCAAAATTCAGATCAAGTGCCAGCTTCTTCAAGAAACTTTCCTTGATACTCACGCACTTTCCTATGAACCCCACATTTACTGATCCTGTGAACATTTTGTATTTCATATTCCCAGTATAATGTAAACTCCCTGAGAACAAAGACCATCTTACTTTTTTCTTTATATTTCCCACACCTAACATAGTATTTGGAACTTTGTAGCTATTTAATAAATGCTTATTAGTTGATTAATATAAATCAAATGATTCATATAAATCTGACTGCACTGCTCATCTCCTAGCACGAAGCAGGGACTAGAAAAGGTGCCCTTAAAGTTGTTTGCTTCATTTGGTGCTGGGAATCTTCAGGGGTCCCAACTTGTGGGGAAAAATGTATAAAAACTTTTTCAAAGATGATTCATGGAATGTGCACACACTTATGGACAATGTGAAATCCAGTAGGCAAAATGAACAAATAGCTCTTGTTGAGAGAAAACTCAGCAAGTCTTGCATCCAGATCGCAGCCTGGAGTGAAACAAGCTTGGCAAATGAAGGCCAGCTTACCAAAGCTTGAACTGGATTCAGGTTCTTCTGGCAGGGTCACAGAGGTGGCATAGGTCTTGCAATCAAAACTAATCTAGTCACCAAACTTGTATGCCTACCAAAAGGAGTGAATGACAGTCTCATGGCAATGCAATTGCCACTTACAGGAAAGCTCTGGACCACAATCATTTGTGTGTGTGCTCCCACCATGATGAGCCCTGATGGGATCAAAGGAAATTTTATGAAGCCCTGCAGACCATCATCACCAATGTGCCAAAAGAGAACAAGCTTAAAATTCTGGGCAATTTTAGCAGCACAGTAGGCACAGACTCTCAGACACAGCAGGAATCCTTGGGAGGAAGGAAAGGAGTCAGAAACAGCACCATCAACGGGCACTTACTACTGAACACTTGTGTCATCACCCACACTGTTTTCTGTTTATCTACAGGCAATAAAATTCTGTGGCTGCACCCTCACAACAAACATTGGCATTTCGTAGACTATGTGATTGTAAGGGGAAGACAGGATGTGAAAATGATGAAGGCTCTGTGAGGCACAGAGTGCTGGACTGATCACAGACTCATCTGCTCCAAGCAAAACATCTGCATTCAGCAAAAGTGGCAGCCCCAAGAAAAGGCAACTGCCAGAAGACTTAAGGTCAATAGACTATTTCTCCTGGTGTGAACAGTTTGTTAAAGCTAACTTACAGGGAAAGCTGAGCCAATGGGAGATTAGCAATGATGGAGCAGAAAGGGAGTGAGCAGCTTTCAGAGATTTCATCTGGGCCAGAACACTCATGAACATCAAGATTTGTTTGATGAAAATGAGAGAGAAATCAAGAAGCCATTAAATGAAAAATGAGAACTCTACAAGGTTAACCAGTAGGATAGTTATTCCATTGCTAAGAAGGTAGTATTCAGTTTCATCAAAAGCAAAGTACTAGTGAAGCTTAAGAGAGATGCAGGATTCTTGGCTCAGTAAGAAGGCAGATGAAATTCAGTGTTACAAAGATAGCAACAATCTAAAGTGCTTTTATGATACCCTGAAGACTGTTTATGGGCCAAAGATGTATGTGTATCTCAACTACTCAGCCATATTGATTAGTGATACAGACATGGTCCTGGAGGGATGGGCTGAACACTTCCATTCTCAACAGAATATCACCAATCAATGCTGAAGCCATTGGCCATATATCTCAAGTTGAAATCGGTCCCTCTCCAGATGAATTTCCAACTGAAGAAAAGGTTTTGAATGCCAATAGCCTTCTCTCCTGTGAAAAAACACCTTGTGCTGATTCTGTTATAAGGCAGAGGTTCCACTGCTCATAGAAAAGCTAACAGAAAATTTCTGAGCTATATTAAAAGAGAAGGTTATCCCCAAATAGTTCAAGGATCTCCATTAACCAGCCTCATAAAGGAAAAGGAAATGGGTTGTCCTGTGACAATCATTGTGGAGTATAGGCTCTCTCTTTTAGTTGTTGCTGGCAAGATTGTTGCCAGAGTTCTCCATAGTAAACCAATCCTTTACCTGGAAGATGGACAGTGTAGCTTCAGTGAGGAACAATTGTCCAACAACTCCAGGAGAAATGCCAGAGCAGAACACAACATTCATCTTCCTAATGAAGACTTTTCACACTGTGAAGGCTTGTGGAAAATTATGTCAAAATCTTGTTGCCCAGAAAAGTTGGTCATTACTTTAAAACTATTTCACTACAGCATGCTTGCCTGGGATCTGTATAATGGACAATGCTCTCATGCTTTCTCATTCACCCATAGAATGAAGCAGGGATGTGTGCTTGCTCCCCTGCTTTTTAGCATGATGTTTTCTTTGATGCTGTCGGGTGCTTTCAAGCAGGATGAAAACAGCATCAAGGTTGGTTGCCACACTGACAGGAAATTATTTAATTTGAAAAGGCTACAAGTTATGACCAAAATGGAGGGAAAGTTCGTGTACGATCTTTCATTTGCTGATGATTGTGCACTCATTTCTATCTCTGAAATTGAGATACAACAAAGTATGGATAGATCCCCTGCCATTTGTGCTCATTTTGGCCTAATAACACCAAGAAAACTCCTCTGTGCCCCAGATAAACTCGAAGTTTTGCAGCAGACTCTAGTTTGCCTATATCTATATGGGAAGCAGATTTCATTAATGTAGGGAACCCCTGAATGAGGAAACTCCCTCCACTAATGCAAATTGGCAGTTTTTTTCCCTAGTTAGTCTTAGAAATCTTTACAAAACACTCAGAGATTTATCCAGGTTCACACAGCTAGGATGTGTCAGAGGCAAGACTTGAATTTAGGCCATCTTTTTTAAAAATAGTATCTTATTTTTTTCAATTACATGTTAAGATAGTTTTCAACATTCACTTTTATAAGATTTTGAGTCCCATATTTTTTTTCCCTTCCTCCCTAAAACCCTTCCCCAGGACAGCAATCTGATATAAAAAGTGAAAATAGTCTGTTTTAATCTGTCTTCAGACTCCATAATTTTCTCTGGATGTGAATAGCATTTTCCAACATGGGTCTTTTGGAATTGTCTTGGATCATTGCGTTGCTGAGGAGAACTGTCTCTCATCATAGAGTCTTTACAGAGTAGTCTGGTGGAGTTAAGAGACATATGCTTACAGTGAATTGACATAGAACCTGGGAAGTCAGGCAATTTCCTTGTTCCTAGTTGTCTTAACTGCAAAGATTTCCCCTAATGTCATAGAAATAGGATAATTCATGTGTGAAGTACTTTGAACTCCTTGGAAGAAAGATGCTGTACATATATATATACATACATATGTATGTATGTATAAGTATCTATATTTATGCAAATATTTATATATACTTATACATATAGATAGGTATGCATTTTGTATGAGTAAATTTCCAAAAGAAATATATGTGTATATGTAAATACATAAGTGTATACATACATACATATATATAAATTTATATACCTATTTCTTTTGGAAATTTGTTTTGCTTGATTATATATGTTTCTATGAAGGGTTCTTTTGTTGCTTTGAGTTGGGAATGAAGATGGGTAGAGAGGAGAGTAGTCAGATTTTTGCTGATTGAAAAAAATATTTAATTTTAAAAAAGATGTTCCTTTCAAGGACTTATTATTTAGGTTTTAAGAAATGATTAGGCCTCTGTTGCCTTTTCTTTCTTCTCCAACCTCCAACCCCCAGCATTACTCCAGTGTTATTTTGGAGTCTCTCTGGCTCCAAAAGGGAGCTCTGCCAAGAATGGTTATGAGAGGAGGGTGTGACCCACCAGTGGCAGTTCTGGAGATGGCAGCTTACTGATGATGGTAGATACTATTTTGCAGAAGTTCATTGCCCTTAGATGCAACTGAAGCTATTCTGGAAAATCTTAAGCAACATATTTGCTAGTTTCTAAATTATTGAGTACCCAACCTCAGGTGGATGGGTGCATATCCCCAGAATGGGGAACTATGGCCCCTTGGAAGGCAGGAGCAGATAAGGTTGTGTTTTATTCCTCCTCGTAATTCCTAGCTACAGAAATACACATGAGATCACCTGGGAGTAATCAAAGACATATTGCCTATGTTGGGTAAGATCTCACATCTGGCAACTGTAAACAGACAAACAATAATACTGAATTTTTTATTAGCAGGCCAGGAATAACAACTACATTATTACTAATAACATATTTTAAAGTTATAACACTATAAATGTCAGCCATTTTTCATTAAATGTACTTTTTATTAGCAGTTAGTGAAGATCTAGCCTGTTAAGAGAGGAATTTGGTATTTTTTTCTTCTGTTTAATAATTATATCTTTAAAATAAACAAATAACTCCTGTCAGCATTTTAGCCACTTCTCCAAGGAAGTGTCAAAAGGAATAAAAATATTCAAAACCTTTCCCTTCTGCCTCTGTGACCTTCAACAAGTCTATTCACTGTTCTGGGCCTGAGTCTCCTCGCTTATAAAATGAAATGGTTGGCCTAGACCACTCACGTTTGCTTTTTTCTCAAGAAATTTGTATGCAACCCTGGGTATAGAGGTATATAAAATGGGTATCTAAATCAAATATTTATTGATAAAAAATCATTATTTCGTATTCCTCCACAGTCAGTTACAAGACCCCTTATGGGGTTGTGATCCATAGTTTAAGAAGCTTTGGGCTTAGATGACCTTTAAGGTTCCTTCCAGCTGTAATTCTGCCATTTGATGATCCCCATATGCTCCACAAACATTTCAACCACAAGAATTTACTAATGACTGCTGTGACTATTTTAAGTACATTCTGTCCTCAATAGATTAAAATCCAATAAATCTCAGGCAGTTTCATAGGCTCATAGATTTAGGAAGGGAAGGACCTTAGAGGACATCGAATCAACCTCCTCTTTTTAAAGATGAGGAAACTAAGGCCCTGAGAAGTTAAGGAATTAGACCAAGGTCTCACAGGCAGCAGTTGGCAGAGGACAAGTGTGAACCCAGGTCTTTGGACTACAAAGCTCATTCCTTTCCTACTGTACCACCCACCAAGAGTAGTTTTCAGTAATTCACTAGCAGGAAGATTCAGACCTGCATTCTATAACTTTTCATTGAATCTAGAAAGAAGCTTCAGTTATATGCTGAACTCTTCCAGTCCTCAAATAAGAACATTGAAAATTATTCTAAATTCAAGCCATTCTCTAACTGATAAATGGTCAAAGGATATGAACGGACAATTTTCAGATGAAGAAATTAAAACTATTTGTAGTCATATGAAAAGGTGCTCCAAATCACTTTTGATCAGAAAAATCCAAATTAAGACAACTCTGAGATACCATTACACACCTGTCAGATTGGCTAAGGTGACAGGAAAAGATAATGACGAATGTTAAAGGGGATGTGGGAAAACTGGTACACTGATACATTGTTGGTGGAACTGTGAATGGATCCAACCATTCTGGAGAGCAACTATGCTCAAAAAGTTATCAACCTGTGCATACCCTTTGACCCAGCAGTGTTTCTACTGGGCCTATATCCCAAAGAGATCTTAGAGGAGGGAAAGGGACCCACATGTGCAAGAATGTTTGTGGCAGCCCTTTTTGTAGTGGCTAGAAACTGGACACTGAATGGATGCCCATCAATTGGAGAGTGGCTGAATAAATTATGGTATATGAATATTATGGAATATTATTGTTCTGTAAGAAACGACCAGCAGGATGATTTCAGAGAGCCCTGGAGATATTTGCATGAACTGATCCTGAGTGAAATAAGCAGAACTAGGAGATCATTATACACAGCAACAACAATACTATATGATGATCAATTCTGATGGATGTGGCTCTTTTCAACAATTAGGTAATTCAGATCAGTTCCAATAGACTCGTGATGAAGAGAGCCATCTATACCCCTAGAGAGACTGTGGGAACTGAGTATGGATCACAACATAGCATTTTCACTCTTTTTGTTGTTGTTTGCTTGCATTTTGTTTTCTTTCTCATTTTTCCCCTTTTTGATCTGATTTTTCTTATGCAACATGATATTTGTGGAAATATGTATAGAGGAATTGCACACGTTTAACATTTATTGGATCATTTGCCATCTATAGGAGGGGATGGGGGGAAAGAAGGGAAAAAATTTGGAGCACAAGGTTTTGCAAGGGTGAATGCTGAAAATTATCCATACATATGTTTTGAAAATAAAAAGCTTTAATAAAAAATAAATTAAATAAAATTAACTTGATACATACTTAAAAATTATTCTATCCTAAAATTTTCAGTGGAAAGGGCACGGGTTTTGGAATCAAAGGAAGTGATTTCACATGCTAACTTTGCCAAATGCTGCCAGTACGTCCTTGGTCAAGTCCCTTAATTTCTCAGGGCCTTAGTTTTCTCATCTTTAAAAGGAAGGGGTTGGACTCAATGTCCTCTAAAATCTTTTCCTATCCTAAAATCTGTGAGCCTGTGAAATGCTCAATTTTGATAGTGACAGTGTCAGTGTCTTACTTTGCCAGCAGAGCCCTGAGATGAGGAGTCTGCAGAGACTGCTGGGGACAGACTGCTGCACAATGATGGCATCCCCACATTCTGTAAAACTTATGCATAGAAGTGAACCTGCAAAATATTGTGTTTCCTTTACATGTATTAATTAAAAAAAATAAACCAAGGCCAATACAATTTAAAGATTTTTTATTTTCTGTTTGTTGGAAAATCCATTAAGAACTTAATATTTGGTTCTAGAATTCAGCTCCTCAGCTCCAATTAATTTGTCTCCTAAATAAGAATCCATCCTCTGTGACAAGGGACACATTTTAATTTAAACTATGGGTGAAACTATTGATTCATAACAAGATTCTTGCATCACATGAGGCCCACTTTACTCAGAGGAGCAGTGTTGTGTTTTATGTAAAAACATTACAGCAGCTGAGGTGATTAAAAAAAGTTACGTTTAAAATCCTAGGAAAATCAGAATAAGTCTATATTCACTGTACTAATAAAATCACATGTCAATGCCAGTTTGTTTTTATTTATATAAATATGCACCCCAAAGTTCATGAGAGGACGCATGGGGCCGGAAGACTGAAAGTTGCCATCGAATTTTCATATAATATTCATATAATTTTCACTTTCATATAAACTGATTCTCTGTCCCTCTGTTGTGCTAAATATTGCATACAAATTACAAAAACCATCCTGGATTTTCACAAGAATAGAAGAATTCGGCTCCTCCAAAGAGGAAAAGGAATTTCTGGGGGTGCATTGTTGCTGAGAGCTGAACTGATCCTTCCTTCAGTCAATCTGCCAAACAACAAGCATTTATTCTCATTTTATCAGCATGACAGCCTTGTGCGCTGGTGAGGGCAGTTATGGAAATTGAGGCAAACAGAAATTATTTCTATAAAACTGTCTCCCTCACCTCAGGTCAGTGCTCTTCTTACTAGGGTCTTGTTTTTATATTGAAAATTACAAAAGTCACTTCCCTCATTTTATCTGCCTCTTGCACAAAGGGCTTTCTGAAAGGCAGAAGACCTAGATTTGATTCTAACAATTATAGTCATTCACCTAGAACTGAAATGAAACGTAGGGGTCACCTAATCCAACCATTATAGTTTACGAAGGAGGAAACTGAGTCACAAAGGAAGTGATTTGCTGAAGACTACATAGATAGAGCCAGGATTTGAACTCAGGTCCTATGACTTCAAGTTCAGCATTCCTTTCATTTTACTAGTTCACTGTGTGACTTTGGGCATAATAATTAGTCTTTCTGAGCCTGTTTCCTCATCTGTAAACTGGGAAAATAATATTTGCATTGCCCATCTCTCCAGGTTGTTATAAGAAAAGCATTTTGTAAACAATGAACGGTAGAAATGTAGAAATTTTATAGTTTACAAAAGTAGCACTTTGTAAACAATAAAATGTTGTAGAAATGTAGAAATTTCATAGTTTACAAAGTACTGTAGAATTGTGAGCTGTTTTTTCATTTGTTAAGCTCATGGGATCATAAGAGACCTTAGAGGCCATCTAAAACCACCTCCTCATTTTAGTGGAGGAAAATAGGACCCAAGAGGTTAAGAGCCTCACAGTCGGAGTATCAGATGGAAAACAGCTCTCTCCTCATTTAGAAAGATATAGAGTTGGTACAAGGGCTTTGTTTCATAGGGCACATGGTTTAATAGAGAGATTATTATTTTTTTTTTAAATTTTTGATGGGGTGATTATTTGAACTAATTCTGGCCTTGGTGGTGCTCCAGGGGAGGCTGAGGGTGGTAGATCACTTAGGAGCTAATCAGATCAGGTGATTATTATTATTTTTAAAAATTTTTGATAGGGTGATTATTTGAACTAAGTCCAGCTCCAATATGGTGGATCCTACGAAGGGAGCGGAGATGTTTCCCCATCAACTTCTACCTTTAGGAGGGGTGAACCAGAACAGAACAAATCTCCCCTGGGAATTAGCCATGGAACCAGGCCTGGTTTAGAAAGAGAGTCCTGGACAGGCCATCAGGCGTTCTGGGTTCAAGTCTTAGTTATTGTATAACTTTGATCCAGTCATATGACTTGTAGCCTTCTTCCTCATCTGGAAAATGGAGATGCTAATAGTGGCACTATCTATTTCACAGGATTGTTATAAAGAAGCAAGAGGAGGAAGGAAAGCTGGCTTGGGAACCACTGGGCCCGGGCCTGGCTCTGTGACTCTGGGCAAATCTCTTAATTTCTCAGCACTCGAAGCATCTCTGAAGTACTATACTCTACCCAGCAGAAAAAGTCACCAATCTTCATTGGCCTAGGGAATTTCCTCACCAGAGAGTTCCATAAATCAGTGAAAGCAGCCCATATCTCTGTGATAAAGTACAAGTTAGACAATAGATACAAAAATGCCTTGTACCCGGAAATACTTTGTAAAACACTTTATTCTCATTTTACTGTGTTTATAATGCTCTGGGCTCAAGAACTGAATAGAGATGCCTTTTCATAATAACAGTCCCTGGTTTGTCTCATCCACATTATCAAATAGAAATTATGAAGGCCCTGTATCTTTTAAAAAAAAATCCCCTTTTGTAGCACTTCCCTAAAACCACCTATTTAATGCAGCCTTGCCAGTTTGCTCTTTAACAATTCAGCTTTTTATGTTATTAATGAAAACATCTTGGTAAAGGACTGAAAGTCTTCCTGGTAAGTGCTCAGCTTATGATTTAAAGATATAATATAACTTTTAATTTTCTGTTAACAGCACAATAAGTGCTGGTCACTAAATGTATCTTTAATTATAGAATACTATCCAAGTTAGTTCTGATTTCATCTATTTCTTCAGGTTTGCCAGCACTTTTACTATAAGGCCTTACACATAAAAGGCACTTAATAAAAGCTTGTTGATTGATTGATACTCTAGGGAATCTCAATTCTTTCATGAAAGAGATCTCTGGGGTCTTGTAATCAAAGAATCCTGGTTTTAAGGCTGTAATTTAAACCACAATTCTATGTTATCTGTTTCCTTGTTTAAAGCTTAATAAAGTAAATCTCTTTATTTCCATATTTTTGAATTGTTATCAACCTTTGAAAACATTTAACACAACAATATATTATAAAGACTTTTTTCTTTTACCTTATTTTCATTATCTGGTAGGATGTGACTTCACAAAAAAAAGAAAGGAAATATGATATTTGAAATTATTGCTAAGGAACAATATATTAGCAATAAATTTTTAGGAATTTATATAAATAAAATTGCTTTTAATTTTCTCTAATAGAACAATAAATGATGATCACTAAATGTATCTTTAATTATGTATCCAAGTTATTACTTCTGATTTCATATAAATCAAAAGATAAGTAATTTTGAATATACCATGAAGTCATGCTTTTTTTTTTTAATCAGCAATAGTGTCTTAGTACTCTTACTGAATAAAGGTGTAGGTGGCATTCCTAAAAACACAGTATGATGGGTATCTTCAAAATCTTTGTTATCAAAAAATCCAGTTGGCAGAAGTAGAGAGCTCATGTGAAGTTATTTTTATGTGGCACTGTGTTGAGGTAAAGATATTATTGGAGCCTTTGGGACTTCTGAAAAGCTTAATGGTCTCTGAAACTTGATATTAAATCACTTGCGCATTTATTTTCTTCAAAAATTAAGTAGTAGAGGCAATAAGATTGTCAATAACAACTTTTATTCTAATGATCAGGCTTAATTTTTTTTAACATTTCAACAATGGAAAAAGTTGGAAGTTATTCTAAAGTGGGAAATCATTTTAAAATTTTGGATCAGTTGGCCAAAATTCTTATATCATAAACTTTTGTTTTATTTTCATCAACTTTTCTAATGAAGCCTACCTTTTCAAATCTGAAACGATTCAAGATCTTTTAATTTAAAAACAATTATCTAAATGCCTGACTTAATTTTTTTAAGATAGGTGAATATTATTTTTTTCCAGGTTTACAACTTTGTTGATGAAGCCATGGTAAGTTTAATGCTTTTTGATTACCCCTTTCCAGTTTTTGATCGTTCCTCCCCTTTTTACTTTATAAATCTTCTATAGAAGAACTATACATAAGAAATTTTGTAATAGAATGTCTTTTCTAGTTGATTCATTAGTAATGGAAATGCTTTGCAAATTGTTTTATAAAGCAGTGCAATTTTATTTCCTCATGATTATTCCCTTAAAAGTAAGGATATATAATTTTAAAACAACAGTTTGCAAATTCTGCTTTTGAAACGTTCTTATACTTTAAAAGTTATTTAAAAGTTACTTTAAAAGTTATTAGCAATAAATCCCTTAATGAAAATGATGGATAATCTCTCTTTTCTTCTTCTTCTTCTTCTTCTTCTTCTT
>JAJPUD010000397.1:150138-180771 GCA_023553655.1 Myrmecobius fasciatus | reverse complement strand
TAGAAAACAGAGAACTAGCTCTTGGAGTCAGAAAGACTGGGTTCAAGTGCTACACTGACTGTGTAGACCTGGGCAAGTCATTTCACCTTGCTCCAGGCAATTATATTCTATACAACTATAAGTTGTGAAACAATAGCAGCTCTGTATCTGCATTGATAGAGGGAGTTTCCTCACTGGGAGATCCCTGAATTCATGGAATCTAGGTCAGGACCAAGAAAATCCCCCAAACTTCAAGTAACTTCTTCTCCTTTTTTGTTTTTTGTTTTTCTTATTTGTTTCTTTTATTTTTCTTGTCTTTTTTTTTTTTTAAAGCTTCTTACTAGTTACTTCCTTTACTTTTTGTTCACTGCAGTCTTATTTATATTTTGGACATGTTAAAGACAAAATTTCTTCAGGATTCTATGGTAATTGAGGATGGCAAGAGTTTTTCTATGAAACTAGATCCTGTGTTCATCTATCATTGAAAATTTTGTACCTCATTTTAAATTAGGGGGAAAAAAACCAAAAATGAGTTAGTATTGAACATGGGCTTCAAATGACTTCTCCTTGCTCTTTCAGAGCTGGCTGGAACAAGACATGCTGGGTCAGGCATTCCAAGATGCTTTTGAGGTAATGCAGCAACATTCAGCTGGGGACCATCAGTATTCCCCAGGTAAAGAAAGATAAGCCATCCAGAAGTTATTCACTGAAACTTCCAGTACTTTAGGGGTCAGATGGAGCTATCTGGGAGGGGTAAACAGAAGGAATAAGAACATGATGATCCTTCTTATTGAAGCAGAATTCTTCTTATTATTCTCAGAAGAGCCATTCTAAAGAAATTCATTCTTGGATCTAAAGTCTTATAACGGAAGATATAGCTCATGGCAATATGACTTTTCACATAGAAAGACCAGAAAACCGTAACCCAAAGGACAGAGCTATTTGCCATGAATTTTTTGAAATTATGAGTCCCTCTTGCTGATGATGTTATACTTGTTCAGTACCTCTTCTCAAAATGGAAGCTTAAACCCTAGTGTTTTAAAAATTTACCCTGAAATTTTGCTTCTGTACCCCACTCCAACCTCAGAAGTATGCACGAGCCCCACATCATTCTTAGAGTTTCTTGTGATCCATAAAAACTTAAATTTACAAGTATTATGCCATACCATTGTGCCCAAGCAACTTCTATTCACAAATTTAATTTTTGGCCAAAGTCATTGTTTTTGGTTTGCGCTGTTTTTTTTTTCCTTCTTGTCTCTTGCTCATTTGCTACAATTCACTCTACTGCTGAAATTCACTTTTAGGTGCAATGATTAAGGATATTAATATACTACTAACCATTGGGAGGTAGTATAATGTGGCAGAAATCATTTAAGATTTAACACTAAGGACTTAGGTTTAATTCCTGAGCTTGCCACTCAGTAGTTGGGGGAGGGATTAAAAATACCCTTTACTATCCCATTGAGCTCTCATGCCGAAATCATATGATCTTGGACCAATCATTTCACCTAACCATGCTTTGTTCAGTTTCCTCATCTGTAAAAATTGTGTTTGATCTCTTCTAGGGTTATTGTAAAGATGAAAAGAAAAATATATGCACCATACCATGTAAATTGTAAAATGCAATATCATTAACTTCTATTATTACACTACTAATCATATTATGTTTATATTGTTTTACATGTATGTTAGATAATGTTATCATGGTACATATTATTTAATATAACGTAATTATGTTGTATATATTATGTAAGCCATATAATAACAACAGTAATAATACTATATTGTTAATCATAGTGTTTTGGACGAGGCTGTAGGTTGGTTGTAAAAATCTTATGTATTTGAATATTAAAGCTGTTGTTTTGAAAAAGAGTCAAAAGGGGAGCCCTATGAATATGCTCAGTGGAGTCATGAAAAGAAAAAGATAAGAACTCTTGGATTAGAAAGTCTTTGTAGCCCTCCAACCCTAATGGGTTCTCTAATGGGAGAGCCAAATCCTTATGCTAACAATCAGTGTGATGGAAGAGTTCCTCTGTCTTGGTGTTTAAATTGCCTTCATATAAATATTTTTATAGATATTCCCTCTTCCATTTGTCATTTAGAGCTTACTACCTCACTGTTTATAGACTTCTTGAGATTTTAGCATGGTAAAAATGTTTGAATAGTAAGAAAAGCATTTTCAGAAGCATCCTCAAGTCATCTTTGTCATTTGGATACACTTGGACATTTGAATACAATTTGGGAAACAACAATTATTTCTCTGTGCTCCCGTCAATATAGGCAAGACTTAGAGTAGCCAGCATTTGTTGTTGTTTGATGTCAGGGAGACTTCCCAAGACACACAAGTGAATTGGATTTAAGGGAGGGAGGGCTGGGCTAGATCACGGGGCTCCTCCAGAGCCATTGGGTCCAATGACCAGGTATAGATCAGGATGACTGGAGATGGGCCTGGATGCTGAGGGAGCCTTTATAGAATTCTTGAAGGTTTGTAAAGTGTTTTACATATATTCTCTCATTGGATCCTTACAATAATCCTGTGAAGTAGCTGTTTCTTTTTACAGATCAGGAAATTAAGGTTAGAGAGCATAAGTGATGGGTCACAGAATTACTAAATAGTTGAGATAACATTTTTCTTTCTCATGCCACCTGTATACCTCATCTGTAAGGTTTTGTATATCAGAAAGAAAGTCAAAGCCATTTCTGTTTGAAATTGATGCCTTCGAGGTTAGTCAGGCTTTTACTTTTATCAGGGCAAGTGTTTTCTTTAGAGAATATTTCTAAATCATTCTTTATAAACCCATTCAAATTGAAATATTAATATTTAAAATTATAATTATTTACTTTCTCATTTCCTTCCATAGAGAACAACTTTTACTTCCTGAGATCATGCACATTTTTTTTTTTTTTTTTGCTTTTTTGCTGAGGCAATTGGGGCTAAGTGACTTGCCCAGGGTCACACAGCTAGGAAGTATCTGAGACCAGATTTGAACTCAGGTCCTCCTGACTTCAGGGCTGGTGCTCTAACCATTGCGCCACCTAGCTGCCCCGCACAAATTTTATTTTTGTTCTGGTTTGGAGCTTTTTTTTTTTTCTCTTGTCTTGTTTTGTTTTTGTCTCATCATTCTATTCAGTGAATTCCAAGCTTATAAAAGGCAACTCTGGATGAGAATGGAATACTACTTTCTCCAAGAAATTTATTTTACATAAATTTTTTTAAATTAACTATGATTTTTCAAGGTTCTTCTCTCTTTTTTTAATTAGATTACAAAAATTACTTGACTTTCCTCAATCATTATCCACATCTCAGAGGAAATTCCAGCTGTTATGGAGTACTCCCCACAGAAGAAACTGTCTATAACTGGAGAACTGTGATTGTAAGTAAAGTTGTAGCATGACTATGTTCTTTAGTCATTAGAATGGGCCGATTTCCCAGCAGTACTGAGACTAGTACAGATGGTAAGAAAATTTGATCACATGTTGGAAGCTGGCAAGTTCCTTTCCATTTGATAATAGCACAATTTTAATTTGAAACCTACTAACTGCAATGCCTACTTGTTAATGAGCCTATGAAAACAACTAAAATGGAGTAAGTGTAAGAGAATCATCAAAAATGTTATCAGTTGTGAACAATAACAATTCAATAGATAAAATAGGATATGTATATTGTCTTATTGCACTATTTAAATGTTAGCTGTTATAATAATAATAATAATGGTCTATTCCCATAAATTGGGGCCAAGCTGCTTCTACAAAACAGGCCTACAAACACTCATCCTGTTAGCCACAAGTTATAGTTTTTAGGGGCTATAGGTTATTATTGCTCCTGCTTCTCCTAGAAATCTGCAAAGGACACAAATTACCCAGCAAGCCAATGGAGACTTGTCCAGTGACCCACCAGAGTATTCACCATATGTTAATAATCAGCTCAGACATCCTTTCTGTATTCAAAGGAAAGAATTAAGTTTTGATTAAATTGGGCCACTCCAATCACATTTTAGCAACCACTGGAGAAGGAAAATGTGTCTAGGGTCTCTTAATTCATCCATTCATTCCTCAGAAGAGTTCCTTGCTGATTAAATTTTTATTTTACTTCATCATTAGAACAGTACTACTGACTTCTATTTTGAAGGAAGCATCCATCATGCTCTGCAGAATATGACTGAAAACCAGGGGATGCAAACTACTCCTGTCCAACAAAGGGGAAAAGGTGTGTTAATCAATCTCTAATTTGGTGTACTAATATATTTGTTCAAAATTGTTTCAAGGTTTCATGTCATAGTTTCTCTTAAGTATATTTTTAAATATTCTTTTTCATCACTGCTAGTGAATAAATCACAGCTAGTGAATAAATAAAATAAATCAACAGCTGTACCATACCAAAATCTGTTGTAGTTTAGATCCACATGGTCCTAGTCTCCATAGTAAATGCTATACAATGCCAAAATGTTAACTCTGTCATTATTCATGGAAGGACTGCTTCAGTGGTCTCACTCACTATTGCTATAAATTTCAGGATCAAAGTTCACCTCCTTAGCCGTCTCCCCTCCCCTCTCTATGTTGTCTCCCCATATCAAAACTAAGATCCTTAAGGGCAAAGACTGTCTCTCTTTGCTATCTGGATCCCCAGTACTTAGTGAAGTGCTTGGTAGATAAGGAATCCTTGATAAATGTTTTTTTTTTTTTTTAACATTTTCTTCTTCCATAGTCCCTGCATGGATTTTGCATTTTTCAAAATGCTTCTTAGGTCCTCTATATGTCATTGTTGTATTTAAACTCAATGCATAAGGAAGAAGAAATAGCTGCCTTCTGCTTAAGATTTCTTTTCATAATCTTATCCAGTGTGAGCCCCTGACGCTTGGTGCGCATTTTTAGTATGTTCTGTTAGTGTACATATATATATATATATACATACATATATATATATTTTTTTTTTTTTTTTTTTTTTTTTTGCTGAGGCAGTTGGGGTTAAGTGACTTGCCCAGGGTCACACAGCTAGGGTTTTGAACTCAGGTCCTCCTGACTTCAGGGCTGGTACTCTATCCACTGCGCCACCTAGCTGCCCCCCTCTTAGTATATTTTCTAGCAAGGGGCCATATGACATTAGGCACATAATAAATGTTTCTGGTAGGAAATGATTTAAAATGTAGAAAATGTCACGTAGTGGCTAAGGGGTCAGAAAGGTTCTGTTTTCTTTGTGTCTGACTTTCATTCTGTATCCTTTGGTAAGTCCCTTACGTTTTTCAATTCATAAAATGTAGATTATAGCATTCAAAAGATAAGGTTAATTACAAAATCTTTGAAGTTCTTGAATGAATGAAGAATGGTGCAAAAGTACTATTCCCCATGGAATTTTTCTACACAGACAAGTAAAGCAATTTCCTGGGAATCCACAATTCCATTTTGCTCCAAATATGCCGTAAGTTATAAAAAGTTGAGACTGGTTCTAAGCAACTTGTGTCACAGTTGTGTAATTATTCTCCTACTCATCAGGAAGGTTTATATCCTTTTCTGTTCCAGTGGGCATAAAAACCTAGCAAGATTTCTTGGCTAGCATCTTAATTTATCCTGCATTGTAAAGGGGTTATTAGAAAAGTCTCATATATATCATAGCAATGAAAATTGGCATTATGCCTAAAATGACCTTTTGTGTCAAAATGGTCAAAAACTGTGTGTGACCAAGGTTCCTAAGAAAGTTTGGATTCATAAATAAATGGTGAGTTTAGATTTGATGATGTATCCTGTAACTTGTCTCATATTACATTATATTATACATTATTACATTATTGCTTCTTCAAGACATATAATGAAACCAGAGTTGTTTTTTTTCCAATTCCCTACACTAAGCCTTTTTTTTTCCACATAGGTCTTCATCTTGAAAATGATTTTATTATAACCTTTTATTTAGAACATCATCTCCTTTCTCCACTTTACTATGCTTCTAACTGTGAACCCTAAACTCAATGGAGAAGACTTATTTTGTTTTTTAAATAGAGTGATAAATAACCCCATGTAGCAATAAGAGGTCCCCAGGTTATAACTATAGAGCATGTAAAACTTTGAATACCTTTGCTAACAAAGAATCCAACTAAAATTTGGTATGCTGGATTGTGGTATAGTCAGCTAATATCTGAGATAAATCTCTTGGTGATGGACCTCTTGGATCTCTTAGTAGCTTTAGAAGCATAACACAATGGCCTTCTAGTGTCAGGTCATTCCTCTAAAATAATTCCTAGAAGGTGACATGACAGGGAATTGTTCTCAGCAATATGTGCTCACTCAGAATCTAGGAAGGACATGTTTATAGAGCCATTGCGGCACACCTGATATATCTGAGGGAACTTTCAGTCCATGACATGTTTTATTCTGCATTTAGGGAGAAAGAAGCTTCGACTGTTTGAATACCTTCATGAGTCTTTGTGTGATCCTGAGATGGCATCCTGCATCCAATGGGTAGATAAATCAAAGGGGGTCTTTCAGTTTGTTTCCAAAAACAAAGAGAAACTTGCAGAACTTTGGGGAAGAAGGAAAGGCAACCGCAAAACCATGACTTACCAGAAAATGGCCAGAGCCTTGAGGAATTATGGAAGGACTGGGGAAATTGTGAAAATCCGCAGAAAGCTAACCTATCAATTTAGTGAGGTCATTCTTCAGAGACTCTCCCCACCTTTGTTCTTGGGAAAAGAAATAATCTATTCACAATATATTCAATCTGACCAGGATCAACTAAATTTAAATAATTGGAATACCAATTATAATTATATGTATAGCAATGACCATGATCTAGGTTACTTGGACTGCTAGGAGACATGCCTGCTTTCCTTGTCTCCCTGCTACTGGGTTTTATAGGCATCAGAAATTCCTATAAGATAAGAGTTTTCCTCTCAAATCAAGGCAAAATTCATTTATTTTCATTATTGTTATAGGTTGTAATTAAATGGTGTATGCAACTTATGAAGTTGAATGGAATTCTGTAAATGAACACATTTTCTATGATAAACAGAACTGAATGTATCAAAATTAAATTTCTTCAAGATTACTGCTTTAAAATGCCATTTTCTCTTTAATATATACATCCAAAAATATAAAAGTTTATTTTATTTTTGACATAAGCATCATAATCCTACATTAGTAATAATAAATGTAATGTATGGGGTGTTTTATGGTTTAATAAACATCATATATTTAATAATAACATAAACATGTTATGTTTATGTACATCATGTCAGATGGTTTTCATAAAAACCTTATGAGAGAGGCATTATTTTATGTTTTCAAAACAAGAAAACAGGCTCAGAGCAATAGTCACTTGCCACAGTTAATGTATCAGAAGGAGAATTGGAACCCAAAATTTCCCCTGATTTCATTTCCAATTATACCTTATGCTGAAATTAGTCTCTTAGAATAGGGGTTATTAACCTTTTTTTGCATCATAGTTCTCTTTGGCATTCTGGTGAAATCTAGGTACTCCATAGAATAACACATTTTAAATGCATAAAACAAAGTTTATTGGATTACAAAGGAAATTAATTATTTTGAAATATAATTATCAAAAATATATTAAAAAGGAAAGCTTACAGATCCCAAATTAAGAACATCTATCCTACAAACTAGTAACTACTATAACATCACTTCTGGGATGGGTTCCCAAAAGGGCAACTACTCTTACAGTTCTAAGATGTGCCCTGTGGTATCTCCCTTTTAAAGCTACAGCTCATGACCCCCCCCTCCCCAGTGTACTTCCCATGAATAATATTCCAGTAAATTTAATCAGCTCTTAGCAAAGGCATTTACTCAAATGTTTTAGCAAGAACAGTAGTCACAGCATGTTCACCTTCCCACAAATAATTAGGCAAAGTGCACGAGGAAAGTGAATGCCCGCACAGGGAGGAAACACAAATGACTAAGTCATTTCAGTACTCCTAAACTGAAGCCTCTCAGTGTCCTTTCTCTGTTTTATAAAGTCCTCCAAAGTTTTCCTCTAGGCCCTATTCTGAGTCAAATCACAGGAATTAGAACTGGAAAGGATTTAGAGATTATCTAGTCCAATTGCTGCATTTCACAGTGATGAAGTAAGGGCCAAGCTCATACAAGTAGGAAACAGAGAACCGAGAACTGAATCCAGGTTGCTGCCCAGTCATTTTTCAGTCACATCTGACTCTTCCTGACCCCATGTGGGGTTTTCTTGGCAGAAGTATTAGAGGGGTTTACCATTGCCATTTCCTTTTCCAGCTCATTTTATAGATGAGAAAACTGGGGCATACAGGGTGAAACAGGGACTTGTTCAGAGTCACATGACTAATAAGTGTCTGAGGCTGGATAGGAACTCAAAATAATAATAGTAAAAAGAACAATTTACCTTTCTCAAAACAAGCATGTGAAGTAATCATCCTCACTTAGCAGATGAGAAAACAGAGGCCCAGAAAGGTTGAAGGACTTGCTCTCAGTCACCCAGCTATTAATTGTCAGGGCTTAGAGTTTATACTGGAACTTTATTTCCCCCTCCCTCCATTCCAAGCAAGCGCACAGGGGGTTCATAATTTTTCCAGTAAAATCAGTCCTTGGCTCCCTAGCTTATCTGGGTTTGCATTTCCTCGGACACCACCAGAACTCTCTCTGCCAAAGGCCGGACCCCCGAATCCCAGCATTTCTCTGCGATTGCTTCAGCTGCCCATTTTTTGACCTTGCTCATTGCACATCAGCACGTGTTGCCTTCTCAGAAAGACAATTAACCTTTACTTTAAGGGGATAGAGGACCAGCATTTCGGGTGGGAGTGCTAGCCAAGCGCTTTTCCAGGATTGCTCATCCATCTCTACAGTCCCCTGGCCAGCACTCCGGGCTCCCCTGGGGCTCCAAGAAGCTGTCATGTGTATGGTGGCCCCAGCCGGGGAAAACCCCAGGCAGAACGACTGGACCAGGGTAAAGGTCTGGTCCATCGGTGAGTGCAGGGGACATCGCCCCAAGCGTATCGATGAGCAGATGCTCCCCTAGCCAGGATGGTGGCTGAAGCAGGCACGTGGAGCACTCACACACGTCAGTCCGACACTGAAGGCACCAAAGGCACATGGGGCCCGGGCCAGAAGACTGTCTGGCCACCCAACTTGCTTGGGAAAATAAATGAATTTGCCCACATGGGACTGTTGTGAGGATAGAATGAGGTAGCAAGCACAATAAGCCATTCTCCAATTGGTCAAATTTTCTGATGAAGAAATTAAAGCCATTTCTAGTCATAAGAAAAATGCTCTAAATCACTATTGATTAGAGAAATGCAAATTAAGCCAACTCTGAGGTACCACTTTACACCTCTCAGACTGGCCAAGACGACAGGAAAAGATAATGATAAATGTGATGCATTGTGGGAAAACTGAGACACTAAGGCATTGTTGATAGAGTTGTGAACTGATCCAACCATTCCAGAAAACAAATTGGAACTATGCCCAAAAGGCTATCAAAGTGCATGTAGCCTTATATCCCAAAGAGATCATAAAAAGAGAAAAGGACCCACATAGGCAAAAATGTTTGTAGCAGCCCTTTTTGTAGTGGCAGGGAACTGGACTCTGAGTGGATGCCATCATTTGGGGAAGGACTGAATAATTGTATATGAATGCAATGGAATATTATTGTTCTAAAAGAAATGAAAGCAAGGCATAGAATGCCCAAAGTTCTTCACAAATCTTAAAGCACTTTATATTGTCATCATCATCGTTATCAAAAAAGAACAGTGAATCCTCATGTTAAATGAAGTGAACAACTTTGAGCTAAAGAGGAGCCTTTGAGGAGGAGTTCTAACTGACCTCTGGCCCACGTTGGACACTTAAAGATAAAAAAAAGTTGAGAACAGAACTGGACTAGAATTTTAGGTAGACAATCATCAGCAATGCAAGATGGACTGAAGATGAGCAGTCATTTCTCCGGTAATGTTTGTGAAAATAAGTATTCATTATACTCAAAACCATTAGCAGCCATCTTCCAGGAACCTAATGGAGATTGTTAGCCTGGTCTGCTTGGGTAGATACTTTTAAATTTGGATTCCAGGAGCAAATTCAGTTCAATTAAACAAGCATCAAGTACGTGTCTACCTTATATTAAAGAGTTGCAGTTGGTAGTAGCTGTGGGAAGGATGGTTATATTGGTAGTAGCCATAGAGAGAAGAGTCAGCTTAGGTGTGTTGCTACAAAATACACATGATGTTTATGGGCTAGTCCTTCCTGTTGGCAACACTGGGTCTGGAGAAGGATGAATCTGCCTCTCTATTTCCAGGAGATGAGTTCAGTGACCGGTTTAGATTTTAGTCACGGAGAATGGATGATGAAACTCATCTCCATGCTCTTGATAGATAGTTGGGGCATTTCAGGTACAGAATATTGCCTTCACTGTCAACAGTTGCTACTTCAATAGACTTTGCATAACTGTTTTTATTTGTTATTAGGAAAAGGTCAATAATCGGGATACACTCAGAAATAACTGTCGTATAAAAAGCAAAAAGTATTCAGCTTTAAAAAAAAGAGTAAAAAGATTCATTTGCATGTTTAAATTTTATTTTTTTCAATTAACAAATATTTTCTCTCCTTTCCGCTTCTTCCACCAATGAAAAAACAAAAACAAGTGTAGTCAAGCAAAACAAATTCCTGCCTTGGCCACATCCAAAAAAATTTTTCATTAATGTTTCTGCTATACGACACATGTCATTTTCTGATTGAATACCAGCAAATTTTGCAGCAAATTCTATGTATCTATGTGAAGATATGTGTAAATATTTTATAAACACAATTACAGATTGGATTAGTGTCAAATGCATTAAAAATTATGCTAGATTTGGAGTCAGAAGACCTGAATGTGAATCTTACCTCTGATACTTAGTTCTTGGGTAACTTTAGGCAAGTCACCTCCTTTGACTTTCAGCTTCCTCATTTGCAAGATATTAACAATGCTTATTAGTAATATAGATTAAGTAATAGTAATAATTAATCATTTATAGCATATATTAGTTATCCTAACATCAGGATTTTTGTGAGGAAGAGTTTTGTAAGCTTTAATTCACTATATAAACATGAATTTTCATTCTTATTAAACTATCAATGAGGGGGCAGTGAGTACATAGAGAGCAAGCCTGAGAGCCTGGAAGAACTAGGTTCAAGGATCATGTCTCACACATACTGACTATGGAACCCTGGATCAGTGCCCTGAACAAATACTCTAAGTTATTCTTTAACATGATAAAATGAGAGAAGATGCCAATCTATATCATGGGAGGGAGTTTCCTGTGTCAATGAATTCACAGATTGAGTCCCTATTCCTAGCTTAATATCAATGAGAAAATAAGATAAAGAATAATGAAAACAAGTCATCTATTTGTGGTTATCTGTTCTTTTTGAAATAAAGAATACATATTTTAAAACACATATAATCATTTGAACTCTGAATTCAGACATGGAAATTCAGTGGCTCTCTTTCTGGTGACTGCAAGGTGCTTTTTCAAAGTAGAAATTTGTGTGAGTCATTCAAGAAGCTCTTTATGTAGTATGAGTCCGTCATAGTAGATAGTGTTATGTTAAAAACCATTTTTGTGAGCACAGAATTTCCCCAGGGTACTCAAAGAAATAGGTCAGTCCTAGCCATAAAAATGTTTTTGCTATCCTGTTACTTGAGGCTGGCCATTGGAATTGTGTAGCTACCAGAGAAAAGCCAAGATGAAATGCCTGCAGACTCAGTGCTCTCTTATCATGTGTCTCATTAGATTTTATTTTATCACACTCTTGACTTTGGATGAGTAAAGATAGGCCATTTTTTAATCCACAAAATTGGAGCAAATTACTTTTCAAATTTTAGGGCAAAACTGTCATTAAGTTGACATCAAATTTAATAAGTGAAGCAAACAGGATCATAGAGCTAGAGCTAGAAGAGACTTTAAAGGTCATTTAGCCCAAGACTCTCACCCTCACCCATTTTACAAAGGAGGAAACCCATAATAACCCACACAGTTAATATCAGAATTTGAACTCAGACTCTCTTTTCACTCCAAATGTATTTTAGGAGTAGTTTGTTTCTAGGGCAAAGTGTAGAAAGGGAAGGAATTGAAAAAAAGAGCATCTAAGTAGGGTTGTGAAATATTTTGGCAAGATGGTAAAGTTATTTTTCTCATGTTTATTTTAAGAGGAAGTCAAGGTTAGAAAGCAAAAAAAACCTCACACTAGATGTCTGAAATTAATATAAAATGCAATCATTGGAGGCTGCAATCACTTTCATTTCTATTTTATGAATGAGGAGCAGGCATTAAGATGGAAGATTTCATGGAATCATGGCAAGTCAAAGCTGGGGAGAGATCTAAGAGGTCATCATTTTACTAATAAAGCTGTTCAGGCCCAGAGAAATGATGTGATATTGCCTGTGGGCTACCCAAAACTCTCAAGATGTGAAGCTTTATACCAACTCTTATCACATTTTCTGAATGGTAGAGTCTCCACATATATGAAGCTCTTCTTTCAATACTCCCAACAAAATGCTAGATGGGATCAGGCACTCTATCTATTTAATAAAATACTTAATTGGGTGAGGCAATGAATTACTAGTATGTAATATGATGTCTAAAAATTCACTAAACAAACATTTACCAAGCACCTACTGTGGGCAGCACTTTTGCAAGGAGTTAAGGGAGAATCAAAGATCAGATATGATTCTTGTCTCATGAAAATTAGAGAATCATAGGAGAATAAGACATAAAACATATAATTCCAATATATAATTTTACCCCTTATGCATTTGAGAGAAAGTAAAGTAGTATGTAAGGTCTGATGGAGAAGTTATTATCAACCAAGCAGATCTGGGAATGCTTCCTAGAAGAAGTGACATTTATATTGAGTTTTATAGGATGAGTAAGAATTTTATAGGTAAAGAGGTTGGAGGAGCAATGGACACATAGAAAGTCTAAGCAAGGAATTGGTCAGTCCAGGCATGGAGCAGGTGGGCAGGAACAGGATGATTCACTTTGACCAGAGAGTAGATGGCAAATGGCACGAGCTAAATCTGGAAGGAAAGGGTGGTGCTATTAGTGAAGGAGATTGAATGTCAGGCTAACGAATGGTGGATAATGGGGAGCCACTGAAGAGTTTTGAGCAGAAAAGTATCATTAGCTCTTTAGATAAGGAATATTTTTGTAGCAGCAGGGCAAAGGATGGATTGGAGGAGGAATAGAATAAAGTTGGGAATATTTTTGTGGAACCCATTGTAATTGTCTGAAAAGTGTCAGAGACACAGAATAAAAGGGTGGACAAAGGCAATATGGTTGGGAGGGTTCATTGGAGGAAGACCTCCTGGTAGAGTCAAGATGTGATGATGTCTTGGATGACATAAGAGAAGATTTTTGTAGAGAAAGGAAAGAAAAACATTTCATACAGAAGAAGGCAAAGTCCATTATGGTAGGATCTAATAAATTATGGATGAGGATCTGGATGGAACAGAGAAGCTGTATTGGAAGACCAAATTGGAGTATAATGAAGTGGTGGAAGACCTTTGATGCTAGACTAAGGATTTGGGTATTAGCAAGTAGTCCTCATGAATTCTCAAGACTAAAGGATGCATCACCTTGTGGCCAACCCATCTCTCTCTCAACTTCGCAAAACTGCTCCTTAGGTAAAAGACATACACATCATGCCCAGAGTTGTTCTTGAAGCCTTTCATTTGATGAGGTCAGTCTATGGCATTTGTTTGGAGAATCCATACCTCCATATTATAATGAAGTATTAAAGGAGGACTTTTGTGGAATAGCACTATGGAATAACAATACTGATAAATAATAATTATGATAGTTAGATGATGATAAAGATGATGAATTTAGCCAACAACATGTCAATCGATTGGCTGGGACATTCAGATTTGTTTGTGATAATGGAAAGGTCCTGGCCCTGACTTTTTCATGACCTTGCACAAGTCATTTCATTCTCTATTGCTTTTCTAGCTAACCCTATAAATTATTAAAACTCACTCATTTTGGTGCAGTGGATAGAGCACCAGCCCTGAAGTCAGGAGGACCTGAGTTCAAATCTGGCCTCAGACACTTAACACTTCCTAGTTGTGTGACTCTGGGCAAGTCACTTAACCCCAATTGTCTCAGCAAAAAAAAAAAAAAAAAAAGAAAGAAAGAAAAGAAAACTCACTCATTTACCTCAAATGCCTCTTAGAAGGACCAAATAGACTAATATTTCAGTGTTACATATTTTTTAAAAAAATCATAGCTATCATATTTCTAATATTAAAATCATCAGGAAAGAGTGATCAATTTAAAATTTTTAAATGACCCAGTATAATTGTAATGTTTTAAATAATTGAAACTTTAGTTGGAACATCCAATATGGGAGAGAAACATAAAGGGGAAAAAAATCCTCTATTAAACTGGATGCAAAGAGAGTAAAAAATTAATTTTGTCTTGACATATGATGAAGTAAACTTTCAATTTCTGTGTCTCACTGTCACTACCAAGTTTCCTAGTCAAGCAGCCTAGAACTCTGTTCCAATCTCTTTCTTCTGTCTTTATTCCTCTCAATACATTTCCTCACCTAGTCATGGTCTTGTCACCTCTGTGCAATATTTATTCTGGCCCAAATGGTGGCTCTGAAAATCCTGTATTCTTGGCTAGTTTCCTAAGTTAACCATTAATCTATTTACTTGTAAGCCATTTGGCTCTTACATTTTACTGTTATTAGGGTTTCCCCACCTTTCTACAGAGGCAGCATGGTGTGCTATCTAGAAGTCTGGCCTTGGAATCAGAAGGACTTGAGTCCAAAGCCTATCTCTGATGTATACTAACCATGTGACCCTTAAGCTCTCAGTGCCTCAGGCAACTATCTACAACTAGAAGTTTTGAACAAATGATCCATCCGTACTGGTGGAAGGAATTTTCTTCACTTGTGAAATTATAGATTTGAACAAAGAAAAAATTAAAAGACCTTCTGTCTTTCTGCTTTTCCTCTAAAAGGAATGGCCCACGGAGCAAAGATTTGGGAATAAATATTTCAACCATTGGAAACTCCCTCCTTTGTTGAAATAATCCCAATTGGCTATCACTTCGGTCAACTGGCTCCTATGGCCTCCATTTTCCAGGTACTCTTCCACATTTAGACACCAAGTGTTTACCTCTTTTGCAACAGACAGCATTTTTACAATTCAAAGAGCAAGTTATAACAGTAAAAATAGAAACATGGGGCCTTGGCACCTGAAAAGTAGCTAGTATCAAATCACATCCTGATAGAGATTACCTAGTTTTTCCATACAGTGACATTACATGAATGGATTCTTCAAATAACACTCCCTCCCCCCCCCCTTTTTTTTAAGCATGCCAAAGTCTCATTTGGGATATCTATACCTCTCAAATGTTCAGGATAAATTTTCAGAGATGAATCCTCAGCTGGGGAATGTGCTCCTTTGACTCTGTGCCAGAGCCAGACTTAGCCACCAGAGCCACAGAGAGAGGAAGGATGGAGCCGGTCGTATGTTGGGAGCTAAAACTGAGACCATAAAGCAGGAGCTGGCCAGCAGCCTATCTCCACCCCTGGCTGCAGATTCCTATCAATCAGTGGCTCTCTGCAGCCGGAGGCAAGGGCAGTGCACAGGGTTCTAGGACTAAGGCTCCATCAAGTTAGGCTAGGCAGCTCACATTCTATCCTAACTTAGAAACTCTAGGCTGGGGAGGTTCACCATGCAATCAGAGAATTGTGCTGATGGGAGGAACCTGAGAGATCCCTTAGTCCGGTCTCCTTCCCCACCCTTATATTTCTTATACAACACAGACAGATGGTCAGAAGCCAGAACCTCCAAGGAGAGGCAGCGTGTGTGGTGCTGGACAGATCTGGTTAGCTGTGCAAGTGTTCTTGCTAAGGTTGTGCTGAAAGGATGGGTAGGAAAAGACCCAAGAGAAGAGGGCCCCTGACCCATGCTAGGAGAGCTTTCTCAACATTTACATAGAGACACAAGGCAAGTTACTTTACCACCTCTCTTCTCTTAGCCCTGCTAAAGAAATTACCAGTCTTCTTATTTAGAAAATTCTCCATTAAAAGGACTTCCTGAGTTATATGATTTCTTTTAAGAAGTAGTAGTTAGCATGGTCCTAGAAATATAGTGCTAGATTGATCCGGACTGATTTCATTGGTATCAGAAGGCTCCATCTCCCAACGCAGATCAATAACTGTTCAGCATCTTACAGCCTCAGAAAGCTGCTTTGGTCACTGATAGATTAAATGATTGCCTGTGGCCATATAGCCAATATGGAAAAGGACTTGAACCCTTCCTCCTTCTGAAGCCTGTTCTTTACCCATTTTCCCCACACTGCTTTTCAGTTGTTTGACAGATAGCAATAACTCCCACTTCTATAATACTTTGATGTTTGTAAAGTGTTTTTTGCTGTCCTCACAAACGGCCCTGAGAGATACATAGTGGATGGATCATTTCCCCCATTTTACAGATAAGTGAAATGAAGCTCTGAGGAGTTGGGTGACTTGCCCAAAGTCCCAGCCAGAATTCCCACCAACCCAACCCATCTCCCCAGCTCCAACCACACGACAACAGATTCACATTGTAGTCTTAGTTTGACAACTTCCATAAACTTAATTGAGCAAAATCTCATACAATCAATGAATCAGATAGTATTTCTAGGGATGTCATGCTGTTGCTACCCTTCTCTTATGCTCAGCTGCCAAACTCTTGATTCTCAATATCCCAAATAAAAAAGGTAAGTTAATTCAATAAACATGGAGCTACATGGTACAGCAGGAAGTGCACTATAGCTAAAGGACTTGGGTTCAAATCCTACCTCTGAGACTTACTTGGGATTATCTTAACCTTCCCATATATCAGTTTTCTTATCTGTAAATTGAGAGTTTGACTAGAAGTCCTCTAAGATCCCTTCTATCCTTACCTCTCTGATCCTGTGTGCCTGGTATTGTGCTGGGCTCTTGGGGGGGAGGGATACAAAGATGAAGAAGAAATAACTCCTGCAGAGTCCCCTTAAAATCAAATTGTTTAGCCATCTAATTGGGAAGATAGATACAGAAATGGCTCTAATTTAAAGTAGAATATGATAAATGTGTAGAAGAGGAAAAACAAAGGCTCATAAGATCTGAGCAGAGAGGGATTGCTTCAGCCTGGGATAATCTGGGAAGATTTCATGAAGAAGGTTGTTTCTCAGAGATTTCAACAGTTAGAGATTTGGGGTTGGAGACAAGGTTGTTTCTTAGAGATTTCAACAGATAGCGATTTGGGGTTGAAGAGGTTATTCCTTAGAGGTGTTTCTTAGAGATATTAACAGTTAGAGATTTGGGATTGTAGAGAAAGTTTCAACAGTTAGAGATTTGGGGTTGAAGAGGTTATTCCTTAGAGGTGTTTCTTAGAGATTTCAACAGTTGGAGATTTGGAGAGAAAGTTGTTTTTTAGAGGTATTTCTTAAAGAACTATAGGTAGTTTTGATTACTTTGTCCTAAAACTACTTATTCGTATAAAATTGACTCAGTTTTCTATGTGTTTGAGAAATGGATTTTTTACTAGAGGAATTCACTGCAATTCTTTTTCATAGTAATGATTACCAGCTATGTATTCCCTCCATTCTATCTTCCCCCATGTTTATCCTACTCTCTCTCTCTCTGTGTTTTTACACTTTATATTCTCAAAAGCGTTTTGTTTCTGACTTACCCTCCCATCTGTCAGCTCTATCCCCTTCATTTTCTACTTTCCTGTTTGATGAGATAGATTTCTACACCCAACAGAATGTGTACAATTCCATCTTTGAGCCAATTTCAGTGAGAGAAAGGTTCATGGGCTCCTGCCTGCTTCCCTTCATTTTCCTTTCTGGCCTCTTTTATATCAGATAATTTATCCCATTCTACCTCTCCCTTTCCCCTTCTCCCAGTACATTCACCCCTTAATTTCATTTTTTTTTTTTTGCTTTTTGCTGAGGCAATTGGGGTTAAGTGACTTGCCCAGGGTCACACAGCCAGGGAATGCTAAGTGTCTGAGACCAGATTTGAACTCAGGTCCTCCTGACTTCAGGGCTGGTGTTCTATCCACCACGCCACCTAGCTGCCCCATTAATTTCATTTTTTAAAATAATCATACCATCACATTCAACTCAGACCTTTGCTTCTTATTTATACTTCTTATAACTCCCCTAAAATGAGAATGTTTTAAAAGTTATAAATAACATTTTCCCATGTAGAAATATAAACAGTTTAATCTTACTGAATTTCTTGTGATTTCTCTTTCTTGTTTACCTTTTAATGCTTCTTTTGCATCTTGTATTTGAAAGTCAAATTTTCTATTCATCTCTGACCTTTTTTTTTTCCAGGAATGCTTGAAAGTCCTTTATTTCAGTGAATACCCATTTTCCCCCCTGAAGGATTATGTTCCGTTCAGGAGGTAGGTGGTTCTTGGTTCAAATCCTAGTCTTTTGTTTTCTGGAATATCATATTCCAAGCCCTCTGATTCTTTATATAGAAATTACTAAATTTTGTGTTATCCTGACTGTGGTTCTATGATATTTGAATTTTTTAGGCTACTGGCAGTATTTTCTCCTTGATTTGGGAGGTCTGGAATTTGGTTATAATATTCCTGGGAGTTTTCATCTTGGGATCTCTTTCAGGAGGTAATTGATATATTCTTTCAATTTCTGTTTCAGCTTCTGGTTCTAGAATATCAAGGCAGTTTTCCTTGATAATTTCATGAAAGATGATCTCTAAGTTCTTTTATTGATCATGACGTTCAGATGGTCCAACAATTCTTAAATTCTCCTGGATCTATTTTCCAAGTCAGTTGTTTGTCCAATGAAATATTTCACATTTTCTTTTATTTTTTCATTCTTTTGATTTTATTTGATTGTTTCTTGATGTCTTATAAAATCGTTTGCTTCCACTTGCCCAATTCTAACTTTTAAGGAATTGTTTTCTTCAGTAAGCTTTTGTACCTCCTTTTCCATTTGGTCAATTCTACTTTTTAATGAGTTGTTTTCTTCAGTGGATTTTTGTGCTTTTTTACCGTTTGATCTATTCTGTTTTTTTAAGGTATTATTTTCTTCAGTATTTTTTTCTGCGTTTTTTTTTACTAAGCTTTTGACTGTTTTAAAATAATTTTCTTGCACCATGCTCATTTCTCTTCTCAATTTTTCCTCTACCTCTTTTATTTGATTTTTTAAATTCTTTTTTAGCCCCTTCCAAAGATGACTTTGTTGTCTTCTTCTGTGTATGTGTTTTGACTTTCCTTGTCACCACAGTAACTTTCTATGGTCAGAGTTTTGTTTTATGGTTTGCTTATTTATTTTTACTTTAAATTCTATGTTAAAGTGGGGCTCTCCTTTCCAAGTGGAGGGGCATTTCCCCAAACTTCAGGCTTTTTATGCAATTGTTTTCACAGGTAATGCTGGGAACCTGAAAATTTTTGGCTCTTTCAAGATGGTTTTATCTAGGGAGAGATGTTTACTACTCTCCTTCATTATGCACTGATTTGTGAGTGTCCACAAGTACTCTCTTCAACCCTAAAACTGTGACCTGGGTCCCTGCTCCTCTGTGGTCATAAGTTCTGCTCTGCTAGTACTCTTCTTTGCACTGGGACTAAGATCCAGGACTACAAGCCCAATCCAAGGATGGGCAATGCAACATAGTTTTGCACCTGGTGTCAACAAAGGGATTCTTGTAAATCTCCCTCTGACCTGATCCCTTTATTATCTCTGGGCTGAGGGATCTGGAAACTGCCAGGGCTGCCACTGATTTAGTCACCCCAAGCCTGCTCCTGGTTTGTGGGAGATTGGTCTGCTTTGGCTAGACCTGTGTTGGACTTTACTCCTCTCTCACCTGGTACAACAGACTTTTCCTACTGTCCTTCTAAGTTGTCTTGGGCTACAACTTTGTTTCCTTCATCTTTCTTGTGGGTTCTGCTTCTCTAGAATTGTTTTAGAGTCATTATTTAAAGCTATTTGAAGGAGTTTGGAGAACTCAGATGGATATCTTACTCTACCTGATTGTTTTTCTTCCAAATATATGATATATTCCATGTAATTTTCAGAGCTTTCCTATTTATCTGTGGTTATTTTTCAACTTTAGAAGTAAAAATCTTTAAATTGCTTAGTAATGAGTAGTGTCTAATTAAGGCTAATTACTAGAGACAGAGATCAGCCATCTAGAGGAATATATTCTCACTCATTGTTATCTAATTAATACTGGAGTCACAATTTAGATTTGAAAAAAGAAGAATGTCAGTCTTCATGCAGATAATAAAACTTGCCAAAATTATGCTGTAGATATCATGACTTAGTAACAGGGACATTAAGGCCATTAGAACTGATATTGCTTTTTAAATAAGTTCATTTATTAGGGTTACTGTGAGATATTTATTTTTTCCTCTCTGATTAAAAAGATCCAAATGTAAAATGATATTCATAACGCTCTTTTTTTCAACTTGTCTGTTTGTAAAGAACCAGAAACAAAGTAGGTGTCTATCAATGGCTAAACAAATGTGTAATGGAATTTTTTATATCATAAGAAATTATGCAAGGAACAGTTTCAGAGAAACTTTGAAAGACTAGGATGAACTGATGCAAACTGAATAATTTATACAATGACCACAACATTATAAAAGAAAAACAGAAACACAAACCTGTGAACATCATAAGAGCTATGATCAGTGCAATAGGTCAATTAACCAATTAAGTGGTCAATTACAAGTTCCAAAGAATGATTAAAAAAATCATGCAGATTCCTACTTCTCACAATAGAGATTATAGACTAGAGGTACTAAATGAAACATGCATTTTCAAATAGATCATCTATGAATTTATTTTCCATGACTACATTTGTTACAAAGGTGGACTTTTTGAGGGGAGGGGAAATGGAGCTTGAGAGTTTGTGAGAATGATCCTAAAAAGGAAGAAAAGTTGAGTCATTAAGAATAATTGAGAGCATAAGAAAAGTCTGGAGGGGACACAGACAGACAGGGCAGTGTAGGAACCCATATTAAATTTGGAATGTAAAAAAGCTACATATAGCAATTGTGGAAAGTCATAATTTCAGAATACTCTTTTTCAGATCTTCTTTATATATAGAAATGTTTATGCTTATTAAATTCATAATAATAAAAAGGGAAGTTAATTTTTTACTGTTTCCTATGTTTTACCAATTTATACCAGGATTGACAACTAATTTTAGTCTATTGTTTATTCCGCCATTGAATCAAAGTCTGGCTTGGGTTTTGCTTTGTTTTCGTTTTTTTGCCACTAGCTACTAGCCCTAATGAAATATAGCTATTAGATAGTGAAGACTATCAATTATGCATATGGTTAATCACATGTTCATAATCAACTAGATAATTCGGTAGAATTTTTTCCTGAGCTTACTAAGTAGGAACTATATTAAACTTTTTTCTAGAGTTAAAATGTATAACTTTCTCTTCTAAGAGGCAACTTGGTATAATGGAGAAATTACTGAATTTGGAAGTTTTGGATCTAAATCTCAGCTCTGCTACTTATCACTCATGTGATTATGATGAGTCACTTAACTTTCCTTATTAGCTTCAGTTTCCTCAACAGTAAAATGTAGTATTGAACAAGATGACCTCTAGGGCTATTTCCAGCTTATAAATCATGAGATTCCATATTTCATGTGAAATATAAAAATTATTCATAAGGAAATGTATAATGAGAAAAGGCCAGTCACATAGAGACATAACAATTAGACAAAAAGTGGTTTTAGTAGCCATGAAATATTTTTAAAACTAGAGGAGAGTTTATGGAATATTGGGTCAATATTTTATGGAGCATTTATGGAAGCACATGAATTGCTCAGGGTAACAGATAAGCTACAATCTGCACTGGTAGATGGAGGTTCAATACCGATGCTTTATCTCTGTTCTATCTCTCATTGCGTTCTCGTTTCCTTTTACAAACTTTTAAAAATTCTTACCTATAACAAAAGTCATCAGGCAATCTGGACCTGATCTATATATTTGCAAAGTCATAATAGCCTGTAATTTGACAAACTTCTCTATATTATTATGTCTGTAAATAGATTCTCACCACCATTTCCAGTATGCAGGATCATATTTTTATATGGTTGTAAAATTGGCCTGAGGACATAGAATTTGCCCAGCTTGTGCATTTAGATCTCTCAAGAGACTAAAGACCTATTTCAAGGCAGTTGATATTGCTTGTGCTTAACAGTCTTCTTGGAGCCATAGATGAATGTCAAAAATCCCTATCAATATCACAGGATATATTTGCACCCTTAATGTCATGAGTCATATAAAATGTTACCTGGGATACCTGTGAGTGAATGAAAAAACCTTGTAGTGTTTTTGGAAGCTACCTGTTCTTTAATTCTATTTATCATTTTTCTTAGTTGACAAAGGCCATGCTAGCAGTACTTTCTCTTTAGCGTGCAGTTCATAAAGAATTCCTTATCTTTCCACCTGACTTTGACTGAGAAAATGATACAGATGATCCCTATCCAGCCTATGCCTAATCTTGACTAGATAAAGGGATGCCATTTTAAGTACATTTCATTTTAATTAGAGAAAAGAATCTAATATGGTCTGTACTCAGTAAACTCATTATTATCTAGTTGATTATAATAATGTGGTTGAACATAAATGAAATACTAGAGATGCCAGCCTCTAAGACCAGGACCTTGAGGAATAGAGATACACATATGCTCACAATTCAAATTAATGAAAGTCTGATATTATTCATCTTTTGGTTGAATTATCTTCACTCTCGTATGCAGGTAAGAGATGTCCCAATATGACATGCCTTTTTTTCCTTTCTAAGTCTGAATAACCCACCATATACAATAAAAGTTCTTTCTTGGGGCCAAGTGTCAGAAGTTTAACAAGAATGTTGAAGTTTTCTTGACATATGATTCTCACCTATCCTATCCTTTATACATAGTAGACCCTTAATATTTATTAAATTGAATCAATAATAATAAAAATAATAATATTATTCAAATAATAAAATATCTACCTACAAAAACTGATCAGAGATTGACACCTTGGTTTTTTACTTAAATTTAACAAAAATCTACTTATACTCTGATCTCTCATACCTTATTAAAATAAAGAGAAATAAAATGTTTGTAATAAATATTCATAGTCAATTAAAACAAATTCCAAAATAGGCTATATCTAAAATAAAAATATGTCTCTGTCTGTAACCTGAGTGCATCATCTCTCTGTTAGGAGGTAGTTAGCATGTTTCAAGTCAATCAACAAGTAGTTAAGTGTTTACTATGTGCCAAACACTAAGCCAAGTACTAGGAATACAAATATAGAACAGCAAGAAATATAGTCCTTTTCCTCAAAATATTTATTTATTTATTATTACATCGTGGTCCACAAAAGGTATATTTAATTTCTTGGCTTTTTAGCATTGGATTGTGAGATTTTTTTCCCTTATAATCATTTTAAAAAATAAAGATGCCAAGAAAAACACATACATCTTTCAATTCCTATATAATAATTTCCAAAGATTTGTCATCTATAATTTTTCTAAAATTCTGTTCAAATCCTTAACTTTTTTGTGTTTATTATTTGGCTAAATTACTTTATGTTTGAAAGGTATATATTAAGTTCTCCTACCATTATTATAGTTTCTCTCCCTGTAACTTATTTACTTACCTTAAAGTACTTAGATGCCATTCTATTTCAGTCAATATATTGTTCTTATTGATAATAACTTTCAGTAAAATGAGGTTTCTCTGCTTATCTCTTTTAATAACGTTTTTGTTTTGTTGTTGCCTTAATCTAGATTGTGATTGCTACCCCTGCCTTTTTAAAAACTTTATCTGAAGCATAGTAAATTTTGCCCCTTATTTTAACTCTGTGTTAATCTTCACATATCAAGTATATTTCTTGTAAATAACATATTATTAGATTCTCTTTGGCAATCAGATTTGCTATCCTCTTCCATTTTATGTGTGATATCATCCCATTCACATTAACGGTTATAATTGTGTATGTCCCTTTGTCCTGTTCTCTTATAATTTTCTTTCTCTTTGCTTCCTACTATGTCTTATTTAATATTCTTTTGTAATTTTTTTGTAATTTTTTTACAAAATTGTTTTTATTAATGTCTTTTTAAAATCATTATACTTTTCAAAAAGTATGTACTCCCCCTCCAAGGAAGTTATCTCATATGACAAATATAATTTTTTTTTTAATTTTTATTTTATTTGCATAACATATGTGTGGGTAATTCTTCAACAATAACCCTTACATAGCTTTCCGTTACAAATTTTTCCCCCCGACTCCCCACCCCTCCCCTAGATGGCAGGACATCCACTACATGTTAATTATGTTAAAATATTGGCAAATCGAATATATGTATACATATTTCCAAACTTATCATTGGTGTGCAAGAAAAATCTTATCTACACAAACGATATATCAGATAAAGGAAACACAATGTAAGCAAACATCAATCAAGGAGTATGAGAATGTTATGTTGTGGTCCACATTTCACATCCCTCTCTCTGGGTGTATATGGCTTTCTTCAGTGAACAATTGGAGGTGGTTTGAAACATTTCATTGTTGAAGAGAGCCATGTCCATCAGAATTGATCGTCATATAGTACTGTTGTTGCCGTGTATAATGATCTCCTGGTTCTGCTCATTTCACTCAGCATCAGTTCATGTAAGTCTCTCCAGGCCTCTCTGAAATCATCTTGCTGGTCATTTCTTACAGAACAATAATATTCCATAATATTCATATACCATAATTTATTCAGCCATTCTCCAATTGAAGGGCATCTATTCAATTTCCAGTTTCTAGCCACTACAAAAAGGGCTGCCACAAACATTCTTGCACATGTGGGGCCTTTTCCTTCCTTTATGATTTCTTTGGGATATAAGCCCAATAGAAATGCTGCTGGGTCAAAGGGTATGCACAGTTTGATAACTTTTTGAGCATAGCTCCAAATTGTTCTCCAGAATGGCTGTATCCGTTCACAGCTCCACCAACAATGCATCAGTGTCCCAGCCCTCCCACAACCCCTCCAACATTCATCATTAACTTTTCCTGTCATTTTAGCCAATCTGACAGGTGTGAAGTGGTATCTCAGGGTTGTCTTGATTTGCATTTCTCTGATCAATAGTGATTTGGAGCACCTTTTCATATGACTATAAATAGTTTTAATTTCATCCTCTGAAAATTGTCTGTTCATATCCTTTGACCATTTATTGATTGGAGAAGACAAATATTTTTAAAAGACAAAATAAAGAGATAAAATCAGCACAATCTATCAATACATTAGAAAAGTATAAAAACATGTTCAATAGGTACCATTAGTGGACCTCTCACCAGCAGGAAGCATAGGTTGACAGCATCTTCTCATGTCTCTTCTTTCTGGCCATGCTTGAATCTTTATAATTTTGTAATATTCACTGGTAATTTATGCATACATAATTCTTTCCATTTTCATCTTTGTAGTTATTGTTTATATTATTTTCTTGACTTTTTATGCTTTACTTTGAATCATGTAGATCTTTCCATGATTCTCTGATTTTTCACATTCGTTATTTCTTATTTGTTTAGTCATTTTTCAGTCATGTGCATTTCTTTATGACCCCATTTGGGAGTTCCATGGTAAAGATACTAGAGTAATTTGCCAATTCCTTCTCTAGCTCATTTTACAGATGAGGAAACTGAGGCAAACTGAGTTAAGTGACTTGTCCAGGGCTTCACAGCTGGTAAGTGTCTGAGGCTGCATTTTAACTCAAAAAAATGAGTCTTCCTGGCTCCAGGCCCAGAACTTTATCCATAGTGTCACCTTGCTGCCCATCATTTCCCATAGAATAATAGTATTCATTACTATCACATACACACAAACACACATACAAATTGTTGCTATAAATATTTTGGTTTATATGGAAAATTTCTTTATTTCATTGGCCACTTAGGGTAAAAATCTAGTAATGGAACCTCTGGATCAAAGAGTATTGGCATTTTAGTACTTTATTTGCATAATTCTAAATTACTTTCCAAAATGGTTATATTAATTTACAGCTTTATCAATAATTTTAATAGTGTGCCTACCTTCCTACAATCCTCCAATACTGACTCTCCCATCTTTTGTCATTCTTTTTTGAAAATTTATTATTTATAACATTCTTTTTTTTTTAAATGTGAGTTCCAAATACTTTTCCTCCCTTCTACTTTTTCTTCACCTCCTGAAGAAGCAAGCAATATATCAGTTATAATTGTGGATTATGCAAGACATTTTCATATTAGCCATATTTCAAAAAAACAAGAAAAATAAAGAAAGTGAAAAAAATCATACTTCAATTTGCATTTACATTTCTCAGTTCTTTCTCTGGAAGCAGATAGCATGTTTTCTTCATGAATCCGTTGGAATTATCTTGAATCATTGTATTGCTGAGAAAAGTTAAGTCATTCATAGTTGATCATTGTACAATGTTGCTGTTACTGTGTATGATATTCTCCTGATTCTGCTCACTTCATTTTGCAACAGTTTATTTAATCTTTCCAGGTTTTTCTGAAATCCACCTGCTTGTCATTTCTTATAGCACAATAATATTCCATTTATTCATAAACCAAAACTTGTTCAGCTATTCTGAAATTGATGAATATCCCTTTAACTTCCAATTCTTTGGAAAGAGCTACTGAAAAATATTTTTGTACATATAGGTCCTTGTCCTTTTTCTTTTTCTTTGATCTCTTTGTGGTATAGAACTATTAGTGATATTTCTAGATCAAAGAATATAGACAGTTTTAGAGCCCTTTGAGCATAGTTCTAAATTGTTTATTCTATGGTTGAACAAATTCCCAATTTTCAGTGGTTTATTAATATATATTATATATATGTATATATATATATATAACCCATATAACCCAATATAATTATTTTCCCTCATCCCCTGTAGTATTTGTCACGTCTGATAGAGATAAGGTGGTATTGTAGAGTTGTTTTGATTTGCATTTCTCTAATCAATAGTGATTTGGAACATTTTTAATTATAATTATAAATAGCTTTGATTTCTTACCCCTTCACTTCTTTTGGAAATCATCCCAGTGTAATTGACTCAAAGCCGTGCCCTTTGTCTATGTAGTCTTCTTTTAGTTGCCTTGAAATGATAAAACTTTTAAAAGTTAAATGTAACATCTTTCCTATATAGGAATGTAAATGGATTATTGTTATTTAGTCTCTTTTGATGAGTATTGTGTTTGAATGTCAAATTTTCTACTCAGCTTTGGTCTGTTCATTAGGAATGCTCAAAAATCCTGTTTTATTAAATATTTATTTTTAGTAAATATCAGTGTTATTTTTTCCTTAAAGGATATTCTCAGTTTTGCTGGGTCATTTATTCTTTTTTTTAAAATTAATTAATTAATTTTTTATTTGCAAAACATATGTATGGGTAATTCCTAAACATTAACCCTTACAAAGCTTTCTGTTACAATTTTTCCCCCCTACTCCCCACCCCTCCCTTAGATGGCAGGATATCCACTACATGTTAATTATGTTAAAATACTTGACAAATCGAATATATGTATACATATGTCCACACATCATTGTTGTGCAAGAAAAATCGTATCTATAAGAAAGAAAAATCAGAGAAAGGAAACACAATGCAAGCAAACATCAATCGAGAGCATAAAAATGTTATGTTATGGTCCACATTTCACATCCCTCTCTCTGGGTGTATATGGCTTTCTTCACTGAACAATTGGAGGTGGTTTGAAACATTTCATTGTTGAAGAGAGCCATGTCCATCATAATTGATTGTCATATAGTACTGTTGTTGCCGTGTATAATGATTCCTGGTTCTGCTCATTTCACTCAGCATCAGTTCATGCAAGTCTCTCCAGGACTCTCTGAAATCGTTCCTGCTGGTTGTGTCTTACAGAACAATAATATTCCATAACATTCATATACCATAATTTATTCAGCCACTCTCCAGTTGATGGGCATCCATTCAGTTTCCAGTTTCTAGCCACTACAAAAAGGGCTGCCACAAACATTCTTGCACATGTGGGGCCCTTTCTTTCCTTTATGATTTCTTTGGGATATAAGCCCAATAAAAATGCTGCTGGGTCAAAGGGTATGCACGGTTTGATAACTTTTTGAACATAGTTCCAGATTGCTCTCCAGAATGGCTGGATCCGTTCACAGTTCCACCAACAATGCATCAGTGTCCCAGCCTTCCCACATCCCCTCCAACACCCGTCACTAACTTTTCCTGTCATTTTAGCCAATCTGACAGGTGTGTAGTGGTATCTCAGAGTTGTCTTAATTTGCATTTCTCTAATCAATAGTGATTTGGAGCACCTTTTCATATGACTACAAATAGTTTTAATTTCATCCTCTGAAAATTGTCTGTTCATATCCTTTGACCATTTATCGATTGGAGAATGGCTTGAATTCTTATAAATATGAGACAATTCTCTATATATTTTAGAGATGAGACCTTTATCAAAAACCTTAAATGTAAAGATTATTTCCCAATTTATTGCTTCCCTCCTAATCTTGTCTGTATTGCTTGGGTCATTTATTCTTGGTTGTAATCCCAGTCTCTTTGCCTTCTGAAATATCATATATGAAGCTCTCCCCTCCTTGAATGTAGAAGATGCTATTTTTTTTTGTGATACTGACTATGGCTCCACAATATTATAATTTTTTCTTCCTGGTTCTTTACAATATTTTCTCAACCTGGGAGTTCCAAAATTTGATTCCAGGGAATTTTCATTTTGGAATCTCTTTCAGGAGTTCATCAGTGGATTCTTTCAATTTTTATTTTACATCTGGATCTGAAATATTGGGGTGATTTTCCTTTATAATTTTTATCTGGCCTCTTTTTTGATCAGGGCTTTCAAATAAACCAATAATTGTTAAATTATCTCTCCTTGATCTATTTTCCAGATTAGTTGTTTTTCTAATGAGACATTTCACATTTTGCTCTCTTTTTTTCATTTTTTGGCTTTTACTGTTTCTTGATATCTTATGGAATCATTAGCTTTCATTTGCCCATTCTAATTTTTAAGGAATTATTTTCTTCAGGGAACTTTTGTATTTCTTTTTCCATTTGACCAGGTGCACTTTTTAAGGAGTTCTTCAGTGAATTTGTGTTCCTCTTTTTACCAATAGGCCAGTTCTGTTTTTTTTTTAAAGTGTTATTTTCTTCAGTATTTTTTGTGCTGTTAATTTTGTTTCATATTTTTTTTGTATCACTTTTCTTTTCCCAGTTTTTCCTTTACCAGTCATATCTTTCTCTAAGTCGGGAACTCTTGTCTATCTTGCGTCCAATGAGCATTTTTTTCTTTGAGGTTTTGGTTGTAACTGTTTTCACATTATATCTTCTGAGTTTGTGTCTTGCTCTTCCCTACCCTCATAGTAGCTTTTTGTGGTCAAGTTCTTTTTTATTGTTTATTCATTTTTTAGCCATTTCCTTGACTTTGAAGACATTATATTCATAACTGTCCATATTTTCTTTGCTTCCTTGTTTTCTTTTATTCTCTGCTGTATACTTTTTACTTTATTCTCCCCCAATGTATTGCTTTTCTCTTCTCTTTTCTGATTTTTAAAATAATTGAAAACATATCAAAAGTACTTCTACAACTACTATCTTAATTAAATTTCCTCTATTTCCTAGTGAAATTAGAGTTCTGAGATAATAGATGATACTATGTAATCATTCCTTCCTATTTTAATATAAACATGCTATCCTTGTTTAGTCCCTCGTGATTGATCACTTACGTTTATCTAATCTACGTTTTTCTTAAATTCTGTATTTGCATTTCAAAATTTCTACTGAACATTACTTTTCTTTATTTCTTTTTCTTTTCTCTTATTTATTTATTTTGGTCAGGGTCCCTGGAAGTTTTCTATTTCATTAAAGATCCCCTTCTTCTCCCTACATGGTTATGCTCAGTTTTTCCGAGTTACTTATTCTTGGTTGTGAGCCTATATTTTGTCTTTTGGTTGCCAAATTTCTCATAATCCTAACTGTGGCTCCTCAGGACTTGAATTCTTTCTTTTCTGGCTGCTTGAAATATTTCTTCTTTGGCGAGGCAGCTATGGATTTGGGCTATAATATTCCAGGGAATATTTATTTTGGGGTTTCTTTCAGGAGATTTATTTGACATATGTCAGCTATATTCTATATATTTTGTCCTTATGATAATATTCCTCTCTCTTTTTTCCATTGTTTTCATTTGCTTCTTATGGTAGTATGCAGCAATACTTTTTGTACCCAAGACATGTACCACAAATTCTACCTGAGGCAAACATTGGGAATCATACTCTTACCTGGCTGGAGACTTCCACCATGGTGGAAATATTGATCAGATACCATTGCTGGGGGGATTTCCATATGGAAATAGGAATTGGGGTAATTTGAGAGAGGAGGTCACTCTAACCTGCATCTAGTAACATCTGCTTTAACCAATTAACTTGTTAACTAGGTCCTGAGGGCTCTATTTTCTAAGCTACTAGAAGATTGCAAGGGTTGTCAGTGCCCTCTGAATTTATTGAATTCTTAATTTGACAAGCTAGATCAAAGTCACACTTGCCCTGCCCTATTTATAGCAATGGTAGTATATAGAAATGTAGGGACTATTATAACCATAGCATTCTCTCTCTCTCTCTCTCTCTCTCTCTCTCTCTCTCTCTCTCTCTC